>JAPYYX010001510.1:0-24678 GCA_030522605.1 Cremastinae sp. B BG-2022a | reverse complement strand
TTTTCTGGACAGCGGTCCGTAAAATATATTATATCTGCTCCATTCGTGAATCTTTTACACTAGAAAAATTATGAAACATAGTAAACAATATACCCTTTACCATAGAAAAAGGAACAGTTCGAAATCTGCAATCAGTTTCGCAAAAAAAATTTCAAAAAAACATGCTTTTTTTCGGCCGATGACTAGATGTAACCCCTCAAAAAAGTTTATTTTGCGGCTGTATGAGGTTTCAAATACTTCGAAGTAAACATCAATAATTTGGGTAAAATCATACGAGGGAATTGAACCGAAAGTCGTGAACCTCTGGTCGATGATGAGTTTCGGCGGACCCACAAGTTAAGCTGCCATTGGGCGCGGCCAGTACTTGGATGGGTGACCGCTTAACTTTCGTCGACTGACGGGTCAGACACAATAGGAGGGAATCAGGAAAAAAAAGGAAATACATATAGAAATCAGCAAAAAATATGGAAAAATGGAATTGGGATCTGTAAAGAGGCCAAAGCGTGTGCACAGCTGGCTACTAACTATGTACTATTCGCACGAAGCAATTAAAATTAATACATATCGTTTTTAATGTATAAGATGTGCAAGGAGGAAGATATGCTCGATTTTCCTCGTCGAATGAGAGACTGGCTCTTCAACATAATGCGTGACCTTGCCGATCGTCAAGAACTGCCGAAGCATTTCTACAAGATGCAACGCGAGGCCGAGACGAACCTCACTCTCCGTTGGACGAACGCTGCGATTTGGAAATGGTGCGATCTCGACGGGCATCCACATGATCGCGCGGTTTCCAGGCACGAACTCTTCCCGATAAAGGCGCCGCTCATGGCCCTCGAGCACTGCATCGCGCCCTTCCTCGACTCGTGCGACGTTGACAACGATCACAAGATCACACTCAAAGAGTGGGGAAAATGTCTTCAACTCGATGAGGCACGTTTTTTTTCTTTCCGTATTCGTATATTTTTCAACTTTATTTTATTATTTTACTCTTGCAATTTTCACTCAATTATCTTTTCCGTGCAGAGCAATTTAAAAAAAAATTTATCTTGTTTGTAAGCCACAACACATTTGTTTGTAATTTTTTAATTTATTATATCTATTTTAATTTTATTATATTTTTTTTTTATTTTTAATAGTAATTATTACTAGCATTCTTTTCAGTTTTTCAAATGCGAGATATTTTTTCGTCATATGTTTGATTTTCATTATTTTAGATAATCTCTCTGTTACATGACCGCGTCGGTAACAATAACAAAAAATTTTCAACGTTCATTTGTATGTTACCAGATGAGATTTCACAGATTCTGTAACGTACTTTTTTCTGATAGAAAAATTGACATTTTTGTTTTTGTTTCTTTGTTGGGATAGGACGATTTGGAGGACAAATGTGACGAGCTCGCCGATGCGGACAACATTTTCTAGATTAACGGTTAAACCTTTTGCAACTCAACGATCTCGGACGACGTAGAATTCCGTGTACGTGTGGAGAAAAAGAGAGAAGGAGAGAGAGAAAAGTTCTTTCTTTTATTATCCGACCTGCTATACTTTCGGTTCATCGAGAAAAAAAAATAAATGGCGGGAAATTCGTTCCGTCTAGCTCCCCACCGCTTGCTGCCTTTTCATTCTCCCCCTCCCTCCCTTTCTCTCTCTCTCTTTCTCTCGCGCGGGCTTTCTCGAGGCTCGCTGCAGCGCGACGCGCACCGAGTAACGCGCATCCCCGGACACCAACCACCATCGTCGAGGCTCGTCGATACTATCCTGACTACCCATATAAAGAGAGAACTCTCTCGTCATTTCCAACACCATCGAAACTTTCCTTTAGTTATCTCCTAATAAGATTTTACCTATCCACACACAAAATAATTATCCCCCTTTATTCACACTTTTTACACCATTTGAAAAATCAACAACGCTTCTTTTACTATACTGTAAAAATTTCATGTACCCTTCGAAGAGCGAAAAATTCCCTCTGTCTATTAAAACTTGTCGTCTTTTTCGATTATCAATTTTGTATTTTCATAATCCGTAGTAGAGACGAATATGTATTTCTGTGAATAAAATTTAACCAAAGAGTTATCTCTCATGGATTCTAATTGATTTTTTTCAAAAAAGCTTCCTTTTCGTGAAAGATAGTTTTTTACTTCAATAAGCAGGAGGGTCGACGAGGTCATTTATAAATTTATGATCCAAATAACTCAATAACTCAATTCACATATGCATCTTTCAATATCATTTCAATGCATTTTTCAATATCTTCATTCGTACGCGTTTGATTTTTCCGACTTGATGATGCGTACTACTTAAGTCATCTTTTTCAAATTAAAGTTTCAAATTCTTAAATTTTTTTATTCTAGTGCTTGATAGGAACTATATTTCTCGTTCCATACACATTTTTGGAGTCAACACATTCAAAAATAAATTGAGTACTTATATCGAAACGGAGTCAAATTATATTCGTAATTAAAGTGTATATAGAGATATATCACAAAAAGGTACTAAAAAGATTCTACTCCATGGTAAAAATCAAATTTATTATGGAATCTAAACGAATAAATCATTTCATCAAAATGACATCGATGTTTTTAAAATTAACCGTAGAACATCCGGTACTTCGTTCATGTGTTCGATGCGAAAACATATCGTATACAGAGATCGTTTGACTTTTAAATGCTCGATATGAAAATGGAAAAATATCGATATGAAGATGTTAATCCATAAAAACGAATATAAGTATTTATAAGTTTTTAAAAATTCGTAAACGACAAAACGGAGGATTGAATAGGCTAAATTTTTAAGTATAAAGCATCTTCATGATTATATCCCCACCCTTTGAACAAAGCTACATCGTTTTTTCTCTGTCTAGTATCGTATCGCAATAATCCGCGTAGCGTCGCGTCGGTCGGTGCGTTCTCAAGCGCAGGCGCGTGGACTCGCACCGGATTGGACGGAGGAGAGCACGCGCGCGAGCTTCGAGCTCTCGATGCATACTGTTCTGCCCTCTGGCAGCGAAATGTGGAAGCATCGCTATCGTAAAATCCGTTTGCGTGCGCGCGATTGGTCGGGATGCGTCACGTGAACGTATTCGCGGGACGCTCCTCTAGCGCCAACGAGCATTTGGCGGGATCGCGTCAGCTCGACAGACACGGCGTCTCGTGTCCCCCTGTGGTAAATCGTTCCCTCTCCTTCTCGGCGCGTCGAGTCTTCGCTTGGCGCTTACTGCGGATTGACCGTGTGTTGAACCATTCCCCCGTGTGCCTTTTGGTTAGAGTCGCAACGACACAAACGTCGGACGAAGAAGAAAAAAAATCTCGTCGCTGGTGTAATTTTATTCGGTTCCTTCTGTGAATCTTCTTACGCGCTCTAGACTGAGACAAGAATTTTTGGCACAATGGTGAGTATCCGCGGATATCCGTGGATCCGTGAATGTATCTTATTCAATATCGGTGTAACGTAAATAAACGTCACGTTTTTTTTCACTCCAACGACGCAACAGTGTTATTTCTCGTGCGATCGTGCAACATCGACTCCTGGTGATTCATTTTAATTTCATTGTTTCTTTTTTTCTTCGCACACGACTCACAGGCTGGCGGTAAAGCGGGCAAAGATTCCGGCAAGGCTAAGGCAAAGGCGGTTTCGCGTTCGGCGAGAGCCGGATTGCAGGTGAGTTTATTGTTATTTCGTATTTTTTTCATCACGCCGGGTTCTAGCTTCTGAAAACATCTCAATTCGTAATCTACCCCTCTAATACTTTCGTCCTTCAGATTCAAAGCTATCCTCTCTTCGAGACGCGTGCTCGTGTTTACGAAATATTTAATGGAAAATAAATTTTTCCCTTTTTTTTCATATCTTGACCGTTGGCGCGAAAAACTTTCGATGTTTTCATTCGTCATCCCGCATACCTGTACAAACGCGTTCATGGATATTTGTCTTCCACGCTCGTTTTCGTGCGTCCAAACGATTCGCCGGTGTTTCTCGAAATAAAAAGTCTCTCGAAACATTTCAGGATCGTTGCTAGGGCAATATTCGTAATTTCTCATGCCGCCAAAATTTTTCCTCGCGCAACGCCGAGGATCGTAACGCGATTACATTTTTCTCAGGTCGGAAAGGAAATTCAACATTGTTTTCAAACAACCGATCGGTTGAAACCGTTTGCGCGACTCTCCCCCACCTCTCGGCATACGAATACGAACGTTCATGTTAAAAGTGAGCATACTTATTATGCGTGTAAATATGCGAGAGACGCGCGTCGATAGATGCCAAACAAAATTTTTTCGAGAAAAAAAATAAATTTTCTCATCTTGATTAAAAATTTTCAAATCGATCATGCAGTTGTAATTCCTTTTTTTGAACTTTGAAAAATACAATGCATCGATTACGTTCGCATCTAATTCGCGCCGACCGTCAACGACTTTCGAGTTCAAATACGAAAAATATCCGGACGCTATCGGCCCAAGTGACGTAATTTGAGATCGTTTTTTCACAATCTTTCATTTTGATTAACCAAAAGGTATCGAGAATGGTCACTACAGTTTATCAAGTACAATCGCAATATGCGAGTACCTTTTTCCATACAAGTAATCGTATTTGTGCAATTGGATTGACTTCGATTTAAAAACGCGCGAAGATCTGTCATGTGTCAATATGAATCTATGTCGTTACATGTTTGACTGAGAAACTCGACAATCTCTTGACCTCTTCGGGACTATACGAGATTTTTTCTCTTTGATACGTAACAATGCGATACGGAAAAAAGCGTTGGGTCGCTTGGAAAAAAAGATGACACTTCAACATTGATCGCTTATTAAAATCTTCCGGTTTCGAAGCCGAATCAAATTTTTTTGATAATCCACTCTAAAGTGTTTTATCATTTTTGCCGTTTTTTTGGGACATTGAGAATGGAGCGAGCTTCGACGCGAGTATCGTGTGTGTGCGCGCCTTTGTGCCCGTGTGCGTACAAAACGCCTGGAAAAGCCCCGAAACGACGAGTATATTTTAATGCTCCGTTCGATATCTGCGACGCGTTGAAATGCGGTGAAACGAGCCACCGTTGACGTATGTATACGTGTGTTTATATTGCCGGGTATTGAGAGCGAAAAGAGAGAGAGGGAGAAACAAAATGACGATGAATATTGTGGATAGCGGCATTACCGATTGCAGTTGATTTTCGACGCGGACATTATTATACGCGAGTCTCAGTGAGAAAAAAGAAAAAAATCTTTCGGAGTCTCTTGACACACAAGAGCCTCGAGCTGAAAAGTCTTTTCTCATGATCGTGCGCCCCCGAACGTTCGATATTGCTCTCGGTCCCGTGGACACGAGAAGCCAGCGAGCACGATGCTACGCGGTCACCCGGCAACATGTTTTTCGAAATGTTGATAGTTCCGCTAGACGCGATAGGGAGAACGCTCGTAAACTGAAAACATTCGCCTCGCTCGGGACAAGAATACGAAATTCGCGACGATCGCTTTTTGGGGTTTGAATTTGTGTTTTTGGGCTCGTATTCGATTGATCAATGTTTTTTTTTTGTTTTTCAGTTTCCCGTTGGAAGAATCCACAGGCATCTGAAAAACCGAACGACGAGCCATGGTCGCGTGGGCGCCACAGCGGCGGTCTACAGCGCTGCGATCTTGGAATATCTCACTGCTGAGGTGAGTTCCTGGCAATTATTATTATTCCTTTTCTTTCTCATTCCATTTTACGTTTTTTTTTGTGACTCTGAACCCGAACCCTTCTATGGGCAAAGCTTCGCTTTTTTCCTTCTAGATGGATAAACCCACGTTTCCGTTTGTACAAACGACATGTGGTGAAATCTGGGACATCAGATGTCGCCACCTCTCTATTTCGTTTCCCGCGAGTGTTTTCAAACTCTAGCGAAAAACATTTTTTACGATTACAATTATTATATTACAATTATTTTTGTTCTGCATTTCAGGTTTTGGAATTGGCGGGAAACGCGTCGAAAGATTTGAAAGTAAAGCGTATCACTCCGAGACATTTGCAGCTCGCGATTCGTGGAGATGAAGAATTAGACAGTCTCATCAAGGCGACGATCGCGGGAGGAGGTGATTATTCATTAATGATTCTAGTCATACGATTTTACTATCATAATTTATTATTTTATTTGTAATAAGTACAAAAATAATTACATTCCATTATACGTTTTACAACTCTTTTATTAACCAATTATTTTTTAATGTTTTCAGGTGTAATCCCACATATCCATAAATCACTTATCGGCAAGAAAGGCTCTCAAAAGCCTGCATAATTCAACGTAAATATAAATGTAAAAGCCGCAACGTGAGGAAGACAAAGAAATGTGTGAAAAAAATTTTAAACGACAAGTAGGGCAGGACGGTAAAGAATATGCTTGAGAAAAGAGCATCGAAAAGTGATTGTTGACAAAGTGTACCTACGTTACTAAATCGATGAAAAAAAGGACAGGCGTGATATAAATATATATATATATATATAGATATATAAATAAAAAATATTGATATAATTTAATATAGGTAATTGAGAAGAATTTGAGAAAAAAAGACGAAAGTACGAGGACTCGATCGACGTACGGTGTTATGTGGGGGGAAACAAGACAAATAGATTCATTTGCAGAGATTTAAAAAAATGTCACGCGTTAACGCGTTTGAAACTTGTAAAATCGTCAGATCTCACGGTTCAGCTCTAATATGACAAAAATTAAAAAGTGTCTTGAAAATTCAGAACGGGAATAATCGAATTTGAGATCCTGACGGAGATTATTCGAAAGACTGGTATAATTCCTCAGCGTTATCGTCATTCCGTATTGAATACTCCAGACAAGATCATACTATTCTTTTTCATTACATTTCCGCTGCGTATGTCGTTGTTGCTTTAGTCTTGAAAAAAAAGAAGCAAATTCTCTCGTTATTCTGTTAAACGTACACTTACAATTGTCCTACGTGCCTCAACACAGATTTGAAGGGACGAAGAGTCGGTAGAGAAAATGAGAAAAAATTAACAAAAAGTGACAAGTATGAATGGAATCCTTGACAATTCGTATACGCTGAAAATTAATTCACGGTCTTTTCGATATTATTTTTACCGAGTTAATTTTTTTTTTTCACGAAACTCTTTTTCTTCTCTCTTCGTTCAAGCGAATCCGCAAGATTTTTCATTAATGATGTACATTGTCAAAGTCATGAGTACGACCGTCAAAAATTTTCTCTTTTTTCCCTATTCATGTCGATCGAACAGTCAAAATCTATTTTTTTGGTCCGAAGTAATAATTTATAAAATGTGTCAATACAACTCCAAAAAATGTATCAACAATACAAAAAAGGTTTTCTCACTTGTCGACAATTCTTTGTTCGTCTCGAAATTTTGTATTTTCATTGTATGTAAAATTTAGATTTATAATAATATTTTTGAATTTGGGTCATAATGTTTTTTTTTGCGCCTCTTTTGCGTAACAAAATCGAATACTGCCTTGGCGGTGATCGTTACAACAATATTCGATCAATGCGGATTCGACTCGCTAAATTTGTACATAACATCACCGTAGTAAGGTAAACGTTCCAGTAGTTAAACATTAAACACTTGTACGTCCAAAATATAAAGTGTCATAGTTAGATGTTGGTTTCTATTCACTTATCTTGATACTAGATTTAATTCAAGTAATTAAAAACATAGTACATTGATGGTTTATAAATTAATGGTACATTGTTAGACAATTAAGATACAGTTAATGACTGGGATGTTTATCTTATTATTCACTCTTTTCTTTTCTTTCAAGGCAGAACTTGTCGAAAGCTGAGATTCGACCGAGATTTCGGAAAGTAAATGATGAAAAACAAGTAAAAGACGAGGGTTTTGCGAGTAATAACGCGTCCCAACGTTGATTATCGATTTTCTTTTACTTTTATTTCTGAAATTTGGTTTTATCGATTCGCGACAAGCCTAAAATAAGTTTGTGCACGCGTGTTTCTTGTCTCAGTTTTTCTCCCAAAATATATCTGTCGGGGACGCAGCGAAAATAAAAAATAAAAACACCTTTTCGGATCAATTAATTTTCGTGAGTGTCCGAAATTTGTTTCGCAAACTAGATTTAATGATATTTAATTATATACGAAAAAGTACCCTGAAATTCATTTCATTTTTCTCTTTCGTGGTTCGTACTTTTCTTTTTTTTAATGATTGTCTCTAACGTTGCATCGGTAAAGTAGATTAATGTTCACTGTATTCGGCGGTGTTGTCATCACCGCTCATTAACCGACGAAAAATCATATGTAAAACTTTCATTTTTACAATAAAGAAGACATTTTACTAATTAGCTTTATTTTCTATACAGAGCTTACGAATCGTTTATTAGTACATTTTATAATTTGCAATTATAATTTTCATTACGTTATGACATTCAGGGATGCAGGGACCGTACAATTCCTGACAATAATGACTTTTATAATGAGTTGAAATTTAGCCTTTGTTTTTTTGTCGGGAAATTGAAATTTTTTATAGTAGTATTAAGAATGATGCACGATAGTTTTTAAGATTGTATCAACAATTATCATATTATTTTTTGTTTAAATGATTAGAAAACAAAAGTTTCAAACTTGTCAAAGCTCGGCTATTGCTTATATGTGCCGATTGTAGACAAAAATTACGCATGAAAACTAATGTTTTGAAAAATTTTTTGAAATTAATTTGTGAATGCTCCATATTGGATAACTTTAAATGGAAACGAATTTAGAATTGAGGTAGTTCGATCGCAAAAAAAGTTTTCTTATGAAAATTTCGAAAATATATGTATCTTTTGCAAATAGGGTAAAATGGGGTACTTAAAAAGGGGAAAATATTACGATTCCAAGGGTTTAAATATGCTGAATCTTTAGTTTTTTAAGGGGCTACATGGGTTTCGTCGAAAAAAAAGTCAATTTTCAAGAATTTTTTTTTCATACAATAAATGAAATATTTTATCGAAACTTTTTACTGTCTTAAAGATATACATTTGAAAGAGAATTTCGGAAATTTTCAAAGGAAAATATTTAAAAATCCGTCATTGTGACGTCATTTCAGGTGACCCGTTTTCAGGTGAATCGTTTCATTCCGTTGTCAGCATAACTCTTGACAGGATCATCTGAAGTGAATACAAAAAAATTGTGTCTTAGTTAAGACCATAAACTAGAACTCGAACGACAGAAAACGAGAAAAAGTGAAAATTGGATTTTTGGCAGAGTTTTTTAGAAAAAAAATTCAAATTCAAAAATTTAGACATTTTTTTGGGTAATGGAAACCACGTGACCACCCAGATTTTGTAAATTACGGATTTATCAATTAATAAATGAATTGTCATCAAAAATTGAGCCAGAGCGCCGTTCTTTGGATCGAAAAGTATATATAACCATTTTTTTGAGCCGAATTTTTCAATATTGAGGGAGGAATCTGTAGAGAAAAATTACGAAGGGTCTGCACGAGTGCAATTTTTTCTCTACGGATTTCTCCCTCAATATTGAAAAATTCAGCTCAACAGCGCGGTGATACATTATTTCGATCCAAAGAACGGTGGAACGGTCTCCTTATTTATGACAATTAATTTATTAACTGATAAATCCGTAATTTACGAAATCTGGGTGGTCACGTGGTTTCCATTGCCCTTAATTGAAGTAAAGAAGTACAATTTTCAGCTGCCATGAGAAGAAAAATTTTTTCTGGTGCGCAAAATGGGATACTCCAAAAAGTAAGGAACTTTTTTTTATAATTTATTAACTTATTATTAGCTTTAATCTTAGCGTCTTATTTAAAATAAGTAATTGATATATTTTCTAAATTTTTACCAAATTTTCGGCGTACCCCATTCCCCCGCATATTTTTTTTTTCAATTTTCATAAGAAAACGATTTCTGCGGTCGTACTACCTTAACCCATTAACCATTTTTGAACCAAAATTTTGTGTGAATAATAAAGTAATAAATAAATCAGAGGTACATTTTACAGAAACTAGATCTTCATTAACTTGAGATGAAAACCTATAACGTTTATATTTGTTACTGATGTTTGCTAGAATTTTTAAAAATTTTGATGGAGAATTTAATTTAATAACGTTCAAATAGTGAGAGGTAAGGGAACTCACCAAATATAAAATATTTTATTTCAAATGTATTTCAAGTCGAATGTACAGAAAAACATTAATAGTTGAGAAAAGGCTAAATGCATGACTAATTGAAAATAAACAGGCGTCAGATACAAATTGACATTAATTTGCTAATTTTATGTGCTTTTGAAGTCATTTGGAGATTTTTACATTACTATATAAACGTTTTGTGTCTTTTTTTACACATAATATATTCTATGATGATTCCTAATTTATCGGACAAAGATAACAGATTCAAAGCCATCTATGCGTTTTATTTGAGAACTCAAATAGACATAAGAGAAGATTCTTTTCCAAGAATAATTCGTTACATTAAAAATGTATAAATTAAAACAAATTTTCTAGAAACGTTTGTTGCTTTTGTTACTGTATGACTTACAGTAAAGCAGTATTTTTTGGTCGGTTCACTGTTTATTACTGTTCAAGTAAAGTCGCAAAGTGTAATCGATCGTCCACCCATAGAAAGATAAATCTTATAAATAAAAATAACAATGCATGTTCCAAATATCTTGAGGGTTTGAAGTCAATTTTTGTACGAAGGCATAATTAATCTAATTGAACATGACGAATTGATGAGTCAGCGTTCCTGTTATTTTCATTGGTGCCGAATTTTGTGGAAAAGTTTTGACTATCGCGAAATACTGACGCTATTTCATAATCTCCAATTATTTCTGAAAAAAAAAGAATTTTTGAATGGAATTAATTATTTGAAAATAATGAGCAATTTTACAGAGGGAGCAAGAAGTGCGCAACGTGGTTGCGCGCTGATGGTGGTGAAGGGAAAAATGCCCCCACTCCGAGCCAGCGGTATACAAGTCATTCGTGGGTCAGTCTCCTTTCACGGGTCGTACCGTACGGTCGGTTAGTGCATGGATTCCGAGCGGGGCGACGCGGGAGCGAGAGTGAGAGAGATCGCAATATTTATCCAATTTTCGTTACATGGGAGAAAAGATCCGAGCAGAAGGAACGAACCTGTTATGAATAACGGTGACGGAGGTTATTAACACTAGTGCTATTACATCGAATAACAATTTTAAAAATTCTTCTCCTGTGGAAATAAACGTGAAGCTGTGCTCCGTAATATTTCGAGAGCAACAAATATACACATAGGTATGCACACATAGCGATTTTGCGACGAATCGACGTTCTCCTACATGTTTTTCGACGTTCGGTATAATTTTTTCGATGTTCTTTATAATGAAATAAAATAACGAGTTTTCCAATAGCGTTGTTGCCGGCGTTTACCTCCTTGAGGACGTAAATACGATTCTGTCTCTGGACGAACACAATATACGCGTGCATCGAAGCAGTTCCACTCGCGTTGCGTCCCGTAACGAACAAGTGCACCGAGAGAGAAGGACGATCTTGTGGTCACGTGTGTTTTTCTGTTTTCTTGCGGTGAAACGTTTTTTTTTTTCGTTTCTCCTTGAGTTCGTTTATACGTAATATAAGGTACAAAGAAAACGTACTGGGGCGTTGGTTCATCTCCAGTCAACGGGGTTAAAAGCGTCTTTGCTCATGGTCTGTCAGGCTCTCGTGGAATCGACGAACGCGTCCAAGCGGTTGCCATGACGAGATTCTACGTGTGAAAAGATATTATTCCGCGCACCGGAGAAAACTTCGAGGATCTCTCTAACGAAACAGCACGAATTGACTCTCGGACTTAAAATGACAGAATGCCGAGCAAATCGACGATCCTTTCGGTGAGTTGTCATTATATTTTTTTTTCTATTTATTAACATTCTTGTTATTATCTTTTACATCGCATTTCGGTTTTAGAAATTCTTTCATACTTAATGTGTACAAAAATGCTTGCGTATTTATCATGAAATATTCATGACACGGAAAGTATTGCGAAAGTAATCAGGAACTGTTTAATAGAGAACAGGTAGAATACTTATATGAATATTGTAAAAAAATTTGCAATGAAGAAACAAAATTTGTGAAGAATTTTGACACATTTGTGAAAAAATATTCTAAAGACACAACAGATTGGTTACATAGGATTGTAAATATTTTTAGTATTGTTATGATTGTCATTTTATATTTTTTTCAAAGAGATTTACTAATTTGAAAAGAATTACATTCAAGTTGAAAGAGCGACTGTTTGACTAAAAATTGAAGAAATGTACAAACGAGAAATCTTTTAACGTCGCTACGTGAAGTTTATTTAAGTTTTTCGTGAAAAGTTCGTCAATGACCAGCGCGTTGGATGTAAATTCATCCGTTTATCGATCGAATACCTTACAAGCTTAAAAAATAAATAAATAAACTTCAATTCCATACTCGATTGAAGGTGGGATTCCGAAAAAGACGAGCAAAGATACAGAGAAGCGATACGGGGAGGTCGTGTGAGACTTTCGCAATGGATTTCCCGTTAGCTTCTTTTGGATTCATTCGCGGACGAGCGTATCGACGACATCTTCATGTGTGTGTTTCTTTTACGAGTGGCCTTTGAGATGTGCTTTCTTCACCTCGAAAAATCCTGTCGAGTTGTCATCTCGCTCCATTAACGGCTACTATTTTTATTTTATTTTCTATTTCATTATTCTCCATATTCAGAAAAAACAACGAACGGTTGTTTTACATTTATTCGTTTATGTGAATATTTTTCTGACTTTATCCAAGTTGAATAATTAAAAAAATTTAATTTATTGATAAACTTTTTTCATATACTTTTACGTGAATATTTTTTAAACTTGAAAAGGATTTATTTTTGACCATACTTTAATCGATATTTTATTTTATGAACCTAGGAACTCATACATTATTGATTCAATTATTTTGTCTTTAAAAAGTTTCAACTCTTATCCAGTCTCATTTTTAATTTCGAAACTATGAAATGCTAAATGGAGTATTTTGGTAGGTTGGAAATTGATTTTTTCTAGTTGAATGGAGGTTTTCATAATTTGAGATCTTGTAGAATATATGCACGCACTGATCGGTATGTTCCGCATAGAAGCAAGGTCGATCCGGCGAGTCAGAGAGGCCAACAATTCTACCACAAACTCCTCTCGAGAACGCTGGTGAAAGTATCTCCGTGGATACGGGTATATTCTTTCCAGCATTGAAACAGCAAAATGGCGTTTTCCTACCGAGATATTAAACGATTCGTTAAGTTTTCACTCAAATATTTCGTCCCTAATGCGTACCCAATACAAACACGAAAATGAAAAACTCATCGGGAAAAAGCCAGAAAGGTTTTTTTTATAAAATTATGAAAATGAAAAATATAAAGTAATTGAAAAATATAATTGCGCAACAGTTCTTATACAAAAATTTCAAAACTACTTGTTTGGCGTTTATCTTTTATATTAACTCCACAATTATTTTCATTTTCCAATTTTCCTTCTTCCCCATCAGATTGCGTCTGCAGCCGACTTACACCCTAACGTCTGCATTGCATTCCCACGTGTTTGCACAAGGAAACGAGAAAACTGCATTAGATACATTCCGTGATGTGTTGGATTTTTCGAAGTTGTCAATCGTCGAAGGTCAGCGGTCAGCGTTTTCCGGTCATTCCATGCGAATTAAAGGATTTTGGAAACAATATGTTTTCTCATTAAATAAAATTTTTTTGTTACATTATAACTGGGGTTATAACTTTTGAGGGTATAACTTATGAGAGGTTTTACTGTATATAGAAAAAACCGATTTTTCATGCCCGAAACTTAAGCATTTCATTCATTCTTACGGGTATTCAAATTTTTTTGTTCAAAGTAGAACTCTGAAGGTGGTTCGGAAGAAAAATGGAAATCAAATTCACAACTTTAATAGATTTTTCGAATTTTTGATAAATCTTTCAAAAATTATCGAAATCATGTTGGAAAAATATATTTCTATTTTATTTGATGATCAAACCCGAAATTTTATTTATCATTCAACTAATTATTTGTAATAAAGATTTATTTCAAGCTCTCATTTGACCATACGCGTGACTACTAGTATGATGAGATCTACGCAGTAAAAAGAGATAGATGCCGCATATCAAACTTCGCTAAATGATAGCAAAAAAACGGTGCGATAAAAATTCCAGAAATTTTGCAGGAGTGTTCTTAATTAATTAAAGTTCCGTACGATGATTTTTGATTATATCATCAAACGTCTAAATTTGGCGTAATTCTGTCATTTGGTGAAATTGTCGTGGTCTGCATGAGAGTCCGTGCATTTTCGTGAAACTTAAAACGCTCATATCTTAAAAACGGTACGGTGAAACGTCTTTTCTTTTTTTTTTTAATCGATTCGCCTGATATAACAGTGTCCGTAAATCTCTAAATACACGGGGGTTAAACGTAAGTCGTTTTTTTCGTTGTTTCTTCCGAACCACCTTAAGGAGGGTCAATACCTAAACAAAAAAGTAGAAAATTGAATGAAATTTGGGGAGTGCATTCTTCAGCATCAAATATGAAGACAAATTTTTTCAGATTTTTCTTCTATCTAGTTCCAGAGTTATTCACGATTAAACACGAATTCCTATGCATAGAATGTATACCTATATACACTTGAACGCTATGCTTATACACGTAAATTTCAAAGATGAATTTCTCGAAAACCAAGTAGAAAAAAAATTTGAAAAAATTGAATGTTCATATTCGATACCAAAGAACATTATCACAAAATTTCATAAAATTTTCTACATTTTTTAATCATTCATCATTTTAACGCAGAAAGCCTATGCTTTAGCATAGGAAATTCCCCCCCTTTCCTTATGCCCCGGAGAATTGGTATCGACCCTCCTTAAGGTGATGTTTAAGTGGTCCGATCGGTACAAATCTTTCTACACACTTTTCTCTGGAAAAAATAGATTTCTTGAAGGAAAAAAAGAACCACACTTTTTTCTATCCATCAAAGAGTAATGTGATTCTCTTTTTTTTAAATATCAAAAATTTCTGATAAAACTAAATCCGTTTTGCATCTGTCTGTCTCGCGCTCGTATGGGTTTAACATCACCTTAAGCTTTTGATTCCCGCTGGGAGCATTAAAAAATATTAATTTCATCAAAGGTTATGGAACTTTGAAAAAAAGTGTATTTCACGCGTTTTGATTGTTTATTTCAATGAAAAAACACATATACACGAAAAAAATCGACAATGTAGTGAATTATTTTATTCTAGGATAGTTCATAAGTCACCGTAAATTTTTTCAGATTTTTTAAAGCATTTTAAATCGCTTTTTTAAGCATCGAACACGAATGTCGTATCTTGATTTTGTAGGGGTCGACATTTTTGGTTAGAAAATCCGACAATCATACTGCTTTGTATTACATACAGTATTACGATACAAAATTTATATGGAAATAACTCTGAGAAATAATTTGGTCAGCGAGTAAATTAGTTAGCTAAGGTAATGCTGGTGAAACTAATTTGGTTTCGCAAAAGTTTTCCATCGATGGTTAGCCAAGGCAACCAGGGGCCATTCTTGGTAGTCGGAAGGGCATTAAGATCAGTCTTCATTCTTGGTTGAGGCACTAACACGCTCCTGTAACTGTCAATGAATTCTTCCAGTCTTTCAACCACCTGAAATAATCATATCATGAACTTCGTGAAGTACTAGCACTTTGGACGGTAGTTGGCTCTTAGCAACTTTATTCATCGCGAATTGCGCCAACCCATATCGAATTAAATATTTAGGGATGTGCAAACTTGCTTGGAACTTTAATCAAAGAAAATGATTCCGACCATCATTGACAAGCTGTCACATAAAAAATGCAGTAAAAAGCTAGCGATTAAAAAATTACAAAGCAACTTTACTGACGTAAAGAAATTGCTTAATGGTCAGCAGAAATCGACTCAAAAGTAAAATGTCTTATAACAAAGTTTAACAATAAAGCATTGTTTTTGCAGTACAAACCTGTGGACATTGAGAAACGATATTCTGAGTCTCGCAAGGATCTTCCAAAATATCGAAAAGACAACCGTTTGTACAATTGAGCGGTCCATTGCTAGCAGGAGAGTTACACCTGACTGTGGCCTGCCGTCGAAGCTCGAGTATTTTCAGCGGCTCTACCGACGCCTTTTTTGTTGCATTAGCGATGGCTTGGCTTGTTTTCGAGTTAATTACGTTCAACACGTTGTAAGGTGGCGCCGATAAGTCACCGTCGTTAACGTTTTCGCCGTATTCGAAACCACCCACATCAATAGATCCTGGCAAGAAAGAATGTAACGTTCAAGTAATTAATTTTATTGAATTTTTTCTTTTATCTTATTTGCATAATAATTCTATAAAGTTGTTCAAGTGAACCTTTTACATTTTGAGTACTTTCGACATTGTTTCAAAAACTCGGTGTGACACGAGATAGCCGGATTCAATGAAAGTTTCGTTAAATTTATCTCTTTTCAGAAGAATATATTTTAGCAAATGGAAGAGAGCAACGATCATTCACGCTATTAAGATTGAGAATGTCTCAGATTCGGGCTTTCATGTACCACGACTCTTCATCACAGGCACTTAATGTGTGAATTGAGTCGTTGCCGTAATGAAGAAAATGAAATTAGCAAAAAAAAATTAAAATAGGAAATTTCAAGTGACTCGAGCTTGCCAAGATGAGATTGTAATTTTATTATTATTATTATTCTTTGAAACTCTAAATTCAGTGACAAGTATTAGTTAACTCTGTTGCAAAGTTAAGTAGACAAAATTGTGAAGATCTCTCCTCCGTGCGCTTGCATTTATAAATCTCTGGCGCAAGAGGAGAAAAATCCCTTCCGCTTTATTCCACCCAAGTAAAAATTTTCTAAGGGTAGGGATGTTCAGGATAAGAGTGCACTGGAATTATTGATAGAATTGATTCTACGCCAGTGTGATTTGATATGTATTCGTGATCTCTTTTCCGAGGAGAATCATATTTGAACCATTCGCGGGGCGCGTTTACGCGGATCGCGTGCACGACTATTGGTTCGAACCGTGAGCATTCAGACTAGGGCGTGAGAATATCCGTACACGTGAAAATAACGCCATCGATACCGATCTCGCGAACAAAATGGCTCCCTTTTTGTCCCGTTACAGTATAATTTATTACCAGACACATATTTGTAACGTCCTTGAATTCCACCTGTAGCGTTTGTGGCGTCATCGATATTAACAATTAAGGAATCACGTGGACTTGACGTTCCGTTTACGATCGCATCCCACTGATCGATACCGTCGATTGACCCAAGATCGTTAACGTCACCTCCGGCACTTCTATAAAGCGTGGGAAGCCAATCCGCTATATGGAAGTACCCTTCGTGAATTTGAGACGAACTTTTTATCAATGGTGACCATATCACCCCCGGGGCGTGGACTCCTCCTTCCCAAACCGACCCTTTGCCCTAAAAACCAAAAATATTCACGTTTCCGAAATGTTTTGGAAACACAGAATAAAGGCATAAACTAAAAAAACGAAAAATTTAAAAATCAAGTACTCGCACATTTCGATAAGGATAGTTTGAGCCATAGTTGACACCAAATTGCAGCGGAGCTCCGTTGTCGGACATGAAAACAATAATCGAGTTTTCGAGCATACCTTTCTCATTTAACGCTTGCATGACTCGACCAACGGAATCGTCGAGTGAGTTTAACGCACCTGAAAAGAATATTAGATTCATCTTTTATTACATCTGAACAGAATGAGAATTTTTGTCTTCAATTTTAAAACCCAAAAGGATCAAAAATCGAATCAGAATGGAAAAATATTAAAGGTAATTTAATTTAATCAACAATTTATAAATATAAATAAAAAAATTATAATTAAACAAATTAATAATATAACTAATTAATAATTTAATTCGATGAATCGAAATATAATTAACCGAACCTGCGTACAATCTTCGAGAATCATTCTTTATATATGAAAATCGTTCATTAACTTCGTCGACATTCCGAACTTCAACCCCGTTGTCGCGTCCAGTTGCATGCGGTGCGATATGACAGAGCTGAAGATATAGGGGAACTTCAGGATCGTGCCGGGCAATCACATTTTCTACCTCATTTGTGAACAGATCGGTTGCGTAAACCTTTTTCGGGCTATAGTCAGTAGTATAATTTCCAGGATAGTCCTTGTGGAGATCATAACCTGAAAAATGCTAATAATTCATTCGTAGATAATCAGTTTCTGTAAAAAAATCGTAAATGAGAAATTAATATTTTATGAACGTTCCATGAATGACCAAATAAACCAAATGTAATTGAAATACCAGTTGTGTGTGAAAATAAAGTATTCAAAAAAAGGCAAGTGAAAAAATTACAGGGAGAGATAATAAAAATAAAATAAAGAAATAATTCATTAACAACCGTCGCAAAGTCCTCGACGAGGTAAGTGAAATACGTCATGTAACCATTGTAGTAGCCGTAAAAATAATCGAAACCGCGATTGGCTGGCAAAAATTCTTCGGCGTAAAATCCAAGGTGCCATTTTCCGACAATTTTTGTCGAGTATCCCAAATTTTGCAAGTATTCTGGTAGGAGTGTAACATTCAGAGGAATTGCCTGTGGATCAGTAGGAACGAGCGGCCGACTTTGAAGTCCTAAAAATAAAAAAATAAATTTTTTTTTCTAAATAATACTATAAAATTGGGACAAATGATGTTTTGTATGATTTTTTTTCTACCTTCTCTCAGCGGATAATTTCCTGTTAAAAATGCAGCTCTTGATGGAGTACAAACAGGTAGAACGTAATAATTCTTAAGTATGACTCCATGGTAAGCCAAACTGTCGATATTAGGCGTTGGAATCTGGTTAGAACCGTGAAAACTTACGTCGTTCCGACCCTGGGTAAATCCAAATGTGTATTAAGGTAGTCCTATCACTGGTGGGGGGATCAAAATTTTGTACCTTGTTTTTCTTATATTTCAAGTGGACTGAGCGTTTAATTGTATTGAGAATAGGTGTTGCAAATTGACTATAAAACAACATACTCAAAATTTAAGTTAATCTTGCATAAAGTTTATTTGTTACTAGACGATGCATATGCGCGCGCCATCGTTTCGTAATATTGATTTTAAAGAAACGTTTGATTTAGCTGATTTTTTGCGATGATTAACCATAGAACGGTAACCTTACTTTTTTCGACCTATTACGGTAACCTGGAGTCATCGATGACCCCAATTTTCGAAAATTCATATCTCCGGTAAAATTCGGTAAAATCAGAATCACGTAGACTTATAGCTATTTTTCTTCAATTACGAAAAGTTAATAAAAAACGAAGTAAAAGGGTGAAAAATTTCTTAAAATAAAAATTTTCAATATCTTCTGGGGCCGTCTAAGACTCCAGGTTACCGTTCTAGGGTTAAAAAAAATGTTGTCAAATCATGACGGGTGAATAACAAAATAAATCATTAGACATGAAAATGTGATCACAACGAAGATGCTTGTGGATAATCGCAGTGATTTTGACAACAGACAGTTGTCAAAATTCGAGCCTATTTCAGATACGATAAAATATAAAGTTGGTCAAACGATCAAACGAACGAATTCGCATCATCGCGAACCAATGGGATTTGCGGAATAGCGGTGACAAAACGACCAAGTTCACGTATCTTCCATCAACTTTATATGGTTGGAATATGGTTGGATATAATAAATAAAATTGTAAATTTTTTTTTCATTCGATTTTTCTAAAAAACTAAACAAAGCTTCTAGGATTCCATATAAAAATGTATGTAAAATTTCAACAGGCTTCATCGGCCGAAAAATCGTTATTGGAAATCGCGATATTTAACATAGGTTCTTACGGAAGGTTGCGACAAATGACGAATCTCAAGAATAAATATTTTGATTTTTCTCTCGGTAACAGCCCCTGAAACTTTACACACATGTGTATATGGTATCAAAGAAAGTTTGTGCAAATTTTCAATGAAATCTAGTGAAATTGCTGCAGTGATACGACTGCCTTAAAAATAAATCTTGATTAAAAATTTGTTCTCCATTTTTGTTAGAACGTATTGTTTGAAATCAATAATTACCAAGTCATCGGCAATGATCACAACGATGTGAGGTTGATGTGAGTATTTTGCCGCTGAAAGACTTCTTTGCGCAGCCAAAAAAAGAAAGAAAATTCCGCAGATACTGAAAATTCATTTTTTAGTACAGGCAGATTTAAAGTGTTCTAGCAGTTTTTAAAGATGTAAGAGAAAAAAAAACTCACAATTTCACTTTCATATTGTTTGATCGCATCGAAAAGAATGTATGCACATTCATTTTTTATTCACAGCAGACACTTCAATACGTGGTCTCGAAACGTGTTCTGAAATTTTTTCTTAATTTTCGTTTTTTATAAATGGAGGTGAACCTACAGTCATTAAGATTATCGACTTTTACAACTGAACGGTAACATTAATTGAGCAGCTATCTAGCTATCTATATACTTAGCTAGTAGAATTCATCGCGATACGTTTGACCATTATTGAGATATCATTAATTCGTAATTATTGAAATTGGGATTTTTCTCAGCCCATATTTTTTCTCGTGACATTCTGACCGACAGTATCACATAACTTTCATAACTTGTTAACAAGTCATTGCATATGCTAAAATTATCGGTACTCAAATGTGTGTTAAAACCGGAAAGTAGTAGTATTAGCACGTTTTAAGTTAGAGGTTTCAATCCAAATAGAGGGGGGGGGGGGGGGTGCAAAATGGAGTTAAACGAATGGTTTTGAAGATATTTGCAAAAAATATTGAAAAAATTTCCATATTAAATTTGATAGTCGGCAGGGTGTATACTAACGAAATACTAGTAAGAAGTAAGAATTAATACTAAGTAAGAATTGTAAGTCTTATTTACCATAAACAGCGAGGAGACGGACGGACGTGCTTCTGAGGTGGACTGTGGCAAATTGCGAAAGATAGGGGTATATAGGGATTTGAAGTGGAGGTGCAATAAAGCGGGCTCGGTGAAGCGGGGACAATAATGGAGTCAGCATCTTAGGCATGCGACCGGCCGATGCTGACTGTTGGGAAAAGACGAATGACGTCAAACCATCGGACAGTAAGAAATTAAGAATTGGGAGTCAGGTGAATTAGTGAGAAGGGAAATGAGGAATCGGATGTTTTGTGGGAACTAGGGTTTTGATGAGATCAGACGTTACATAAATAAATTATTCATGGTAAATGTTTGTTCAAATGTTGCTTTAAGTAGGTTCTGCTACTAATGGCCGTATCAAGTACTTTTCCCCGTGTAAACTAATAGCAAAGCTCCGAGTTCTTTTTTTATAAGATATCTTCTTGAAAAACCATGTCAACATTCTTCATCATTGCATCAAAATGCTGGAAATATTTTAGTTGCTTTTACCGTTTAGTTATCGAGATATTCAATGTTAAAATTAGCAACTTTAGCGTGTGAGCTCTTATGGTAAGCTCTGAAAAATTGTGATTTTCAATATTTAATATCTCGATTCATACGTGGTAAAACTTCTTCAATTTTAACACACGCTGTGCGTGCGATGCTTCTAACGGAAGGTTTAATAAATTCGAGAAGAATTATAATTCATCACAAAAAATCATGTAATATTCGTTCGTTTCTTCAACAAAAAGAAGTGAAACATTAAAAAAAAATCTTTTGAAACGTAAAAAAGTACGCCAAGTATCAACAGAACAGTTGTTACAAAATAATATGAAATCCTTTTGTGATCAAGTAAAAAAAATATTAAAAATATCACAACTACTAAATTATAAAAATGATTAATGATTCGGATTTGGAAAAAAATTTATAGTAATAATTAATTTTAGTCATTGATAATTTTTTCTTCTCGCAAGAGGTTTTTTTTCGGTCATTTATATCAATTATCCTAAATGATAAATCAGGTTTCGCTGTACATAGATTTACTTATGATAATTTCTTTGGAATTATTTAAAAAATAAGTAAATAAAATATTCAAAAGTTGTAGATTTAAAGAAAATGATTTTTTTTTAAATTTGAGAACAAAGTGTCTGCACCAGACAAGAATGGGAACAGTTTCGTATAATTTGTAGATGGACGAATGCGTTACGAAAGTGCGAAAATAGGGCCATGGAGACGTTATTCACCGCTATTACGCTCGTCGATTGTGCAATATCAAAGTTCGAAACTCGCTGCACTTCTTCGGTACACAGTGAATCTTACTTTTACTGCTTTGTATACATATCATTTGCGTTATATTTCTTTCTATCTCGTCTGAAAAAAAATTTCATCCGGGGAAAACTCTCCGTTGAGAATTTTGCGAGACGTAATCTTTCTTTTTTTCCTTGTCTTTCTGAAATTCACTCGTTCGTAACGCTCATAATAATGTTACACACATCCGCGGAATCAGCAAGCAGTCGAACAAGAAATCACACGCTGGTGATGTAATCTCAATTAATTTTTTCTCTTTTCTCTGTCCTATTGTTTTCGGCACGCAAAATACGTGTTCGAGCATCTGGAATATGTATCTCATTTTATTTTATTCACATTGTAGATTCGATTTTGAAAACAGTGTGGTGAGAAAGATTGAGTTATTTAGTTGTTGCAATATTTCCATGTTTTAATTGTTTTGCTTTGATTTTATTTGTTTTTCGGATCGGAAGATCCCAGGATATCTTCTTAGTAACTCTATAAACATTCCATCTTCTCACGTATTTGTTTTTTCTGTAATTATTTATATTGGCGACTTTTCCGCAAAATCGTGTGGAAAAAATGACTTTTGAAAAAATTTGGTAAAATTTAGTTAGTGCTTTCTACAGCATCAAATATAAGGACATTATGTTTTTCAGATTTTTCTTCAATCAAGTTAGTCACAATTATCGACTATTGAATACGAATTCTTATACACAGAATGTATACTTATACATATATACACGAACGCGATGCTTATATACACGTAAATTTCAAAGTCGAATTACTTAAAAACCAAGCAGAAAAAAATCAGAAAAGGATTGAATGTCCATATTCGACAGCAAAGAACATTCTCACCAAATTTTATAAAGTTTGCTATATATTTTTATTTCCAATCATTTTAACACAGAAATAATGATGAGACTATCGACCCTCTTTAATGGAAAAAATATATATTTAGTTGATGAGTTATATATGTGGATAAAACATTATTAAAACGGGTTCACTCTCTCGTTACGATTTGAAAGGACACAAACACCAAATGAACGAAAACACACGAACATTTGGATTTATTTGAATAAGGATTTTCAATATTCCGAACTCACTACTCTCGTTTCTCCAATACAAGATTTCGAGATATTCATCATTGGGAGTGGAAAAAAAATTATTCGGTAGTTCGCGTGTGTAGCTGCAAAGATCTATTCCGAATTTTTTTTCATTTCTAAATATCAAAAAATAAAAATTTCCGTATAAAGTTGAATTGAGCGCATACAAATTGGCTCGATTCAATAGAAGAGAGCATTGAAAGTTTTTCATCCGGCTATCGATAAGATGAAGAATCCAAAATATGAAAAATTTCCAAGACGAGGATTAGGAAATGTTGTTTTCTCAATTGGCTGCAGCATTCTCAAAGAAAATTTGTTGAGAGAATTTTCACCGGGCAATAGAGAATGGTTTACATACGTAATTAATGGAGAATCATAAAATCGTTCAATTGTTTCGACGAAGAGCGAGATGTAATTTAATTCCGAAATGTTTACAGTGGCTTCTTTTTTTATTTTGTATTTGTACCAATCCATTTACCTCGCTGACACATTCTGCACCTTTTTTTTAGAATAAAAATGTATATATGTATATATATACGGAATAGTTGCATCAGACACGATCCGTTACCGACATCGAGCTCCCAGTACGCAGGTCATCGACCAACGCACCTTTCTTTCTTCTCATTCCCTTCTTCTTTCCCTACTCTTGGCGATGCACTCTACACTTCGCGTTCTGTTTATTTTCCAAAAAAATGAATGTTTTCGTTAATATGACGGCGATCATATTTTTAAAAATAAATCACAGAAATGCAGTTAGAAATAATAAGATTATAAAGTAAAAATTGAAAGTGAATATTACATGGGATTTTTAAAATAGATTTTTAGAAATGAATTTTAAAACGTGGTTTGAAAAAGGTGCGGCCGGAAAATCGGTGGAATTTCGTCTGTTTCAAAAATTTCTTTTTATTCGATTCTTCCGTGTACTCTTTACGTTTAACGGTTTTCCTGTCTAGTTTATACACAGGTATATTTATGAGGCATTCCGTGCCGATTCAGTTGGTCCTGTGCATTTGCAACTCCGACTTTTTCGGTAATTCTCTGTTTTATTATTTGTTAAGGAAGTTGATCTTCGGTAAAGCAATAAAAAAAATCGTAATAACTCGATCTCACATAATCGAGCAGAAATATTGTTGATTTATAATTAGTATAACCATTAGGGTGTCCGTTATTTACTAAGTTGGTTTTATTTTTTTTCGACGGCTTCTGTATGATGCGAAAACTATTCAACCGATCATCATGAAATTTTGTACACATATTCTCAAAGATATCGAGAAGGATATAGGATATATACTTTTTGGTTAAAAAAAAATTTTTTTCAACACACCTGCGCAGAAAGTTGACATTCCTAGCCTGTTTAGAGGGAAGAAAGTGTCACTTTTCGGGCGAACTCGATAAATCTCG
>JAPYYX010001509.1:0-24697 GCA_030522605.1 Cremastinae sp. B BG-2022a | reverse complement strand
AGAATTTTCATACCTATTAAAAATTAATAATCACTTATTCCCAGGACAATCTATATAGGGATATATGAGATATACAGGGTTTTGAATCTATATGGGGTTTA
This sequence comes from Cremastinae sp. B BG-2022a, assembly GCA_030522605.1. Lineage (NCBI taxonomy): Eukaryota > Metazoa > Arthropoda > Insecta > Hymenoptera > Ichneumonidae > Cremastinae sp. B BG-2022a. Next base: position 24,596 of record JAPYYX010001509.1, on the reverse strand, counting down.
AGGGATCGTTACAGTGTACAATTTTTGAAAAATCGATTTTTTTTGCATTATCGAATAGTATATACGCCAATTCGAGGAAGCAGAAGGATTATTGTATGGACTTGTCATCGCCGATTGATCGTAAGTAAATGATTTATCTAAAATTTTTCAACTTCAATCTTTCAACGCGTTTTTCTCAGAATAGGGTTTTTCAAAACGGCGACCACCCTCCAAGGAAGAGTTTTAAAGATATCTAGTTCAAATTTGGAGAGAACATTTTTAACGTCATTCTTTATCGCACTATGGAGGCTTTTTTTGAAATCTTCCAATTTTTTAAATGAAAAACTGTCGAAAAAAGGCCAAATTCGACACTTTATGTTCAAACCACCGCCATTTTGTCAAATTTGAAAAAAAACCCTCCATATTTTGTAACATAAACTTCATTTCCTTTATTCTAACTCCCTTTATTGTAATATAAAAAAAAATCGCGACAATCAGAGATTTTTCGGAGGGTCACACTGTGACGATCCCTTAAAGAAAATATCTTCTATTATTTTTTTTAAATTTGATTTATTAAAAATTTGAGTTTTTTTTAAATTATTATACAGTTTTTAGAAACGTGGTTTAGAAAAATTTTATTTTTCTCAAAATAATTGTCATATGAAGGGAGTGACTTCTAGGCCTAGTATTGGGTATTCGAATGAACTATTTGATAAACATTTAATTTCTAAGATAATGGAGAAATGTAAAGAAAGGTAGAAAAAAGATCCATCATGTAGTTCATGTAGGTTGCAAACAAGTTATGTCAGACTCTGCATATGTTTAGTACCTTGAGTATCGTGACATATTAGTTTCTGATGTTGAAGGAGCTTACATGATTCGCTTACTATAATAGCAACAACAGATGGAAGCAAGCAGAAGTATGTCTTTCCTCAGAGAGATATTCCGTTCTAACAGATTTAAGATCTGTTTTTCTGCACTCTTCAACAACGATTTCTTTAAGTTACGATGCTGAGATGACTGAGAACGCCAATTATTCTCCACGAACATTAAATGTGAGAATGAAAAAGAAAGTGAAATAAAAAAAATGCGAAACGCCAAGGTACATGGAGCTGCAGGCTGCACTGATGATTTGAAGATCTTTTTATTACTCCAAATTGCACCCGTTCACATTTATAACATCGCTCTTATTGTCTTATTTAGTCTTAAGCAATCAATTATCATCATTCGTATTGTACCATTTTTCGTCTCGTAAATCTCGAAGTTGCGTTATGTTTTATTTCTAGAGAATTTCTGTTTTCTAATCTACTTTTTGGAACAGAATGGTGTACGTTCAGCGTCTATAAAATTGACACATATACATATTTTGGGGATATTTAAATCATTATCTCTTCATTGCAGAATAAATATTTTACCTCCATTTTCAAAGCAACCATTCGGTGAAAGCTCATCGCGATTTTCCCATTCTGAGAAAGCTTCAATGTGAACTCTCTCACCCAGGCGGTCCGGGTGAAAGGAACTTTGGATAGAAACTGATAGAAGAGTATCTACTTCTATCAGTTTGGCGGCTCTAGCACGTTTCCTTATCATTTCCCGTTAGTCGAGAGTAGTATTCTCCCATATCGTCTGTTCCGAATACACGTGTGGCTGGAAGCTCTTTTGTTCCCGTTGAAAATGCGCTGAGGCTAAACACACATAAGCACGAATTTTCCCATTTAGACAAACAAATATCGGCGAGGATCTTTCTTCTCTTATTTTTTTTCCTTGCTGTTTCCCTTTCGCAGACGATAATACTGTGGCCTCGCGCCGACGGGAAACCTGCAAAAGCAAAGGGTATATAATCTACTTATCTTTCTTTCACGCGTTCGAGGCTGCATGGATAAATTTTATCATATGCACGTCTATAGGTATAAATGCACATGCCTATGTTTAAATGGTTTTGCTTAAATATTTTAAATTGTAGACCCCGAAGTGGAAAACGGAAAAACGTTGGCTCAAATATTTTATAATGATAAACAAATTTTCGAAGCTTGTAAAATTATTTAGTCTGTTAAGTAAATTTACGTAATATTAAAATATGCTTCATAGTTAAGAACATGTTTGTCACGAATCATGATAAAAATAGAGTCTGAAAAATTATACCCCGTAAAACCGAAATATTCAGTGTATCATCGTTTTTAGTTTTCCTACTTGATTATTTGTGTTAGAAGTATTTTTTAACAGTTTTGTGATATCATTTCTATGTTCTCTGTAGTTCAAATACGTATAACGCATATATCATATGAGAACGAAATATCGTTGTCTTTACTTTGAGAGACGAAGATAAGGATAAAAGTGCACGAGAGGACGATGGAGTAACTTTTGGTCATACAGAATAGAAGTCGGAGCGCAATGTCTATGTTACTTTCATGCGAAACACGAACTCATCGTTTTAAAGTATGTGTTCAAAGTGCGCGAATAAATGCATACATTTTCTATGTAGGAAGGATACTCAAAATATGTCTTTCGCCCCCTAAATGTTTCGTTCTTCTGCCAACCTCCAATGAAATACTTGAATAAATTTCTCTTCTTTTTATGTACTCTTTTGAAACTGCATCAAAACTATATCTAGTATTTATCCGATGAAGGACCCAGCGATTCGTGCACGTTCCATCGATATTGCTCGTATCTCAAACGTTCCTTCCTGGACGTTTTATTTTTTGAAAATATTGTATATTTTCATGTAGGTTGAAGAAATGAAACAAATTCTAAAGTTGCTTAGAAAATAGATATAAAATCAAGTAAAATCGATGCTCTAAATTAAAAATTTTAAGAACCAGTAGTTCATTAATTCGACAGAGTATAATAATAAATGTTTAAGTTTACGGCTTCTGTTACCCTCTTTCTATCCTTTTCTGTGTCCCCCATCTCTCTCTTTCTGACACTCTCTCTCTCTCTCTTTCTCACACAGACGCGAGCGTTAAGAGAAAGAGGCATCGGCTTAGAGCTTTTACTAAGAGATCGCCAAGTAAAAAATGACATAATCAATTTAATCCATTCATATTTAATATTTTACAATCAAATATGGATTTTCAATTCTTTATTGAGGTATATTCGTGTGCTGCTTACGCCGTTGAATATATTAACGAAATCAAGAGGGGCATCATTGTTCTTGAGTTCTGTTTCTTTATCTCACTATGGAACTTTTTGCTTCTGAGGTGTGGATTTACGACACACTGATTTACTTTTCTGTGACTCCGCTTCTCTTAAGACTTGGACTTTGATGATGCAATTTGGTTATCTCGTAAACTTACGAATTGACTACATCTTTTAATTTTCAGTCCATTGAATATTTTTTTCACATACAAGAGATTCGTCTGAATGACGAATCTATCATTGATCAACGAGATAAAACTGTCATCGTAGTCAATTTTGGATCGAGACTCAATTGTTGCAATATTATATTTGATTTTGAGGAAATTTCACCACAGATTCAATCACGATTTTTAAAATATGTAATTTATGTAACGATACTAAAAGCAAATATGAATTTATTAACCGAATTGAGCGTCATCCGATTTTCTTTTGAGGCTTCGTGAGCTCAACATACATTTTGTTTCTACGATGTAAGAACACAGAGTATTTTCTTTATTTTTGCGTTGATCCGATAGTGTCTTCACATCATCTTCGTTTTTCAAGATTTCGTTTCTCTTTTATTCTAGATGACCTTCTTTCGTGGTTCTTTTCGCTTTTCTTTTCTCGGATACACTTGGTGTAGTGTTCTTTCCTCGTCGTAGACCTTCTGAATAGGATTTACGATGCAGATGGTGCAACTCACGCGTATCGTGAATTTATGCCTCCAGCAGTTCTCTTTGCTAAAGCAAAGAATATCAGTTCTCTTTTCGTTGTGCTCATACTCATAAAATATGTAACGCTATTTCAAGTTCTCTTTTCGTCCATCGTTTTTTCTGTTCTTTCCCTTTCAGCCTTGAACCTAGTATATTATCGTCATGGACAACTTGCTAACATTTTTATTATTTGTCCCAACATACAATAAAATCATATGGTCCATTATGATGATCATATATAGTCTGTTTTTCAAAACCTCGGTAAGTATTCAATTTAAATTTAATTTTTTTATATTATCTCTTTTAAATTATTGAATAGTTCCCTTAAAAGTTCTAAATTACGAATTATATGTTATTGTAGTCCAATAAAATTTTAAGGCTACGAATTTTTACTACCGTTTGCTACATGTTACACTAAATACGTAAATGTACTTTTACATTCGTCCTTCTTTCAATTTAAACATTAATATTGTTCCTGAGCAAAAATTGCAGATTTTGGAATATGGCGAATAAAACATATAGCGGTACCAGAAGGACATTGGTAGACACGCGGCAAACAGTGAGCTCTGGTGGTTCTTCATTGGTGTTAAGCGCGGTTTATAACAGAATGAGTGACCGCTTAGCTCACGTCCGCTGGCGAGTCAACTCTGTGCAGTAGGGATTCTGGATTTTTCGAGGTTTGATAACTCTGGAAAACTGTGAAAAAAATCACCAATTGCAAAGGACGGATCTTCAAAAAAAATTATAAATTTTTGTTGTGAGTGCAGTAATTAGGATTTTTATCGTTTTAAGTTTATTATTTAAAAAATAATAATAATAGAGGAAATTTATATATGTATAAGTGCATATTTCTATACTTTTAGTATACACGTCAAGCGATCGAAAACTACAAAGTTATTGTGTACAGGTTTTTAGAGAACACTTCCTTCCATTTTTAAAAACAAATAACACAGGCCCAGATAGGCGACTAGGGTATGAATTTTATGAAAAAAGAAATGAATACCATGCAGGTAGAATCTTTTCTGAATAAATAATTATATTCATGAGTTATCTTTAACTTTTTCCTTTTTCTTCTCGACTACTTTCATTTGTAAAAAGAGAGAAAGTGAAAATGCAAGAGGGGCTAGGAGGAGGAAATGAAAAAAGATGGTAAAAGAAGGGAGAGAGGGAGCTCTTTTTATTTTGAAAATGCGCTCAGTAGCAGCCAATTTAATTTATTCCGGATGCAACGTACGGTTTGTTGGTACGTATGCTGCACACACACTCTTTTATTACTATTTAGCCCTCTCTCCCGTCTCGTTTTCCGTCTCGTGCGATGTGCAGATACGTGATACTCCGGAGAAGTGAGGGAGAAGGGAGCTCTAAAAAATAGCGGTGAAAAAAACATGTATTAGAGTAACTGCACCCTGCATCGTATTTGGCGCATGTTCAACCTTCCTAATGCGGCGTAACACCCAGCAAACCGAGGCTTTTTATTTTTTAGCTTTTTTCTATCTTTTCGTACATGACGAACGAAAGTATTATACGGAATGCGAGAGAGACGATGCGTATGTATATTTGCTTCATATAAATGCTTGTAAAAAATCTATCTTTCTTTGTCTCTCGCTGCTTCGCTTATTCTTGCGTTCAATTCCTGTGCATTTTGCTACGTATTCATCTCACCAGCGCGTTCAACTTTATTTTTCACAACTCTTCCACCACCATCTCAGCTCTCTGGAATTCTCTCGTCCACCAATTCTTTTTAATCTTCGCAGTTTTCTCCCTCAATCGCAAAACATGAATTCCATTTTGAAGTAATATTTCTGTAATTTATTCTTTCTTTGTTGTAATTTATTTCAACATTGAATCAATAGGTCATTAGATTCTCGATATCAATAATAGTATCAATATCAATAAAGGAAAGACGACAACATAATTTTCTAAATTTCTTTCTAACTCGAGTTTGACAGAAAAACGTCCAATCTCACCTTGACGTCGAAAATTATGGACATTTCGCTCTTTTTGTGCGTACCCAATATAATCATTCGAGCCTTCTCTAGCGTGAAAAATATAGTGCTCCAATTATGGAAATTGAGCCGAATAGATTGCAGATTTACAGGCTTAACATAAAATTTATTAGTTCCTTGATGATAACTGTACAAATTCAAATTTATAGGATTGACCTCGTCCAAATCATATTGCAATCTGAATCACTCCTGTTGGATGTACTCATCGATCCTGTCCGAACGCATGTTCCAGGGGTATAGGAGACGCCGGCGCTCATCCAGGAAGTAGAACGGTCCTGTACGCAAATTCAGAAATAATTTCAGTACGATTTCTATCAGGTGGCAATCACTTCTGTAAAAGAAGGTTTCGTAAAGGATTGGATATATGTAATAAGGAATAAAAAACAACGAAATTTAATTCGGATGAACAATTTCTGTCATTTCTGTAATGAGTACACGATACAACCGGACGTCCGACACAAAGTGACTCGTGAAATCTTTTCCAAGCAACAAGTAGCATAGACTTGAATTTATCAGAGGGGATTTTACTAAACCTTAAATGCCTCAAGATTTATTCGCCCAAAAGTGTTTTTTTGATCACGTTATTTGTTTATAAACGGAGCTCATGACTTGGTTTCCTCCTTGCACTCTGTCCTCCCTCGACTCTCTGATGGACTTGACAAATAAAATGTACAATCAAGTTTTCAGTCAACCAAGCTGTCCATCACTGATTTACCGAAACGGATTTGTTTATCCCCATTCTCATGGTCCTCGGAATGATTGGTGCCTCGAGCGAATCCACTGTCGTGGAGTCTAGATATATCGAGTTCCTCTCTCTCTCTCTCTCTCTCTCTTTGTGTGTTTCCGTCTCTCTTTCTCTCTGCTCCTTCTGCTCTCGCGTTCACCGAAATGCTGTTGGCCTAACCGTTGGTAGAATCGCGACGACATCGTGGCGATCCCTCTCGGCTATCTCGACGAGTAAATCCTCGATAGGGAGTGGTAGAACCGACCGCTACCGGCACGCTATTATGGCCTCAGGAACAACTTCCAGTCTAGACCTCGTCTTTTGTCCGGGTCACTACGTCCTCGTTTCATCCTCAAATATCCACGAGATGACTCGATACATGTTGTGAAAAAAGAAAACACCAATAACGTTTCGCAAAATAACCAAATTTTTTGGCAACGTAAATATTCTACTTTTTTATAATTTTTCAAGATTAATTTATTTTCTAGTGACTCGATTGCGCGGACTCGCCAACCCACCACAAAATCAAATTCATTTTCTAAATTTCGATTTTAACCTCGTTTATTGTACTCACAACTCTAGAATGAAAAAAGATTAAATGCTAAAAATGTTTTTTTCAACGAGAATAATGATTCGAGAGTATTACTCAAGAGAAACAATGTCGAAAAGTAAAAACGATTCCGTATTATTCGCAGGAAGGTATCAAGACTTGAAATGCACTCCAAGAAGGTAAAGCAAGTAGTACAAATGCAACTTCACTACGAGTAACGTATGCATTACAAGTATTGCATTACTTAGTGTGATGCAACTAGTGCAAAATTCTAGGTCTCGATTGGAAATTGAGATCCAGAGGTAGAAGGACAATCTTTTAAAGTGAAATTTCTTATGAATCGTTGAAAGTGGGTTAGGGACTAGAAGGGACAGCAATTTCTTGCGTGCACCAAACATTACCCTCGGGATGAGTCTTTAACAATCCTCTTATATGTATACATTATCGAAATTACAATGAAATTGTCCCATTTTTGTTGATAAAATTGAAACAAGTGGTCTATGGCAACTAAAACATTTCGCAAAGATAACTGTCATTATTAATGGTGTTTTTGCGAGGAAGATTCATTTTGAAGAGATGTGAGTTCGATCGGGTTCCACAATCAATGCTGCCCTTCAAAGGTACTTTCATCACATTGAAACAGAAACGTATCACATTTTGGTTAACATGGGCCACTTGATCCAATTTCACCAACAGACTTCATGCACCGTTAACAAAATGAAGAAAAAGTATTTGATGACACAAATAAATCCAGAAATAATTGTTAATTACCTCGATCATTGGAACGGTACAAAAATGATGCAAAATATTTCCATGCACTAATTTTTAACGTAATAGACCAAACTTCGCTGTTCTTGTACGGCTCATTCATATTATTTGCTTCATGCTTCAAAATGGTCTATGGCAACTAAAATATTTCGCAAAGATAACTGTCATTATTAATAGTGTTTTTGCAAGCAAGATTCATTTTGAAGAGATGTGAGTGCGATCGGGTTCCACAATCAATGCTGCCCTTCAAAGGTACTTTCATCACATTGAAACAAAAACGTATCACATTTTGGTTAACATGGGCCACTTGATCCAATTTCACCAACAGACTTCATGCACCGTTAACAAAATAAAGAAAAAGTATTTGATGACACAAATAAATCCAGAAATAATTGTTAATTACCTCGATCATTGAAACGGTACAAAAATGATGCAACATACTTCCATGCACTAATTTTTAACGTAATGGACCAAACTTCGCTGTTCTTGTACGGCTCATTCATATTATTTGCTTCATGCTTCAAAATTTCTTCAGTCACGTTTTAAACAAAAACGTCCCTAATTAGCGCGCCTATGACAGTTACACACCACGCAACTTTTTTCTTTCATTCTCCTTTTCCCCTTCACTCTTTTAATTTCACTTTTTGGTGGGTCTCCTTTTCCATGCGGTCTTTCTCCATACTTTCCTGTGCTAAATTACGCCTGGCATGGGTCGAGGTTTCTTCGCATTGGAAGCTTTTATTAGACACACAAGTATTTCAACGTTAAAACAAATATAATAGGTATCTTGGCAAATATGTTACGTACACATATTAAACGTGCCAATTAAAACCGTAAAAAAATTAATTTACATACGTGGACACGAATTTTTCTACCTAAATGAAAAATTTGTCTTTTTATCACTTATTATCACTTATTATTATTATTATTATCACTCAGGAAAAACCGAAGGAACCTCGGATATAAAAAAGGATACAAGTGATTATAAACGCAACAGCCTTTTGGTGATGCAGAAAGTGACAATTTCCGTGACTGTTCCGTGTCCATGAACGGGGTCACTATCGAGCTCGGGCTGACTAAAGGGTCAAGATTTCACTAAAAAAAAATTCGATCAAATCTTCGTTTTCCGTGATCAAAAACGTCAGTTCGAAAAAACTTATCAAGAGACGCGGTAGCGGCTCGACGCCAAGTATGAAAGAAAAAGAGAAAAGATTGCTCGATTTATTATACTGCGAACAAAATTACACGCAAGTTTAATTTATTTTCCCACGTTTTTATCAACTCGCTTTTTCAAGGACGAGTACAATTGTAAAATTTCACTTTCTTTAACTTCATGCTGTACACGTTTAATAATAATCAGATAACACAATGACAGAGGTGATAAGGAATTCATAAAGGGGTGTCGAGCAAATATAGCGGAAAGTCGTGGTCAGTCAGATCTGTTCGAGCACAAGACAATCGGATGGTTTTGTAAATTTGTACAAAAGTATACGGGTATAGTCACGAGCTTATACTGTCGGGCACGTGAAATGAAAACGTTAATTTCCCTTTCTTTTTTTAACTTTACTCCCTGCTTTTTCTTTTGTTTCAACCCCCAACGAAAGTCAAGCGAATCTTTTGTTTTCTAACGGTTAAAATCTCGTCCGGCTCGTTTGTTTTTGTATTTGACTATTTTTTTATCTGAGCTTTTTTCCATTCTTCTTTTATATATTTTTTTTTAAATAACGTACTAGAGGCTGCTGTATTCGCTTCCGGATGGGGAAGAAAAGCAAATTCGTCGGGTTTCGGAATGTTCTCTTGTCCTTGTCTGTCATTTCTTTTTATCTTGTCTGGGGGTTTATAGTCTCTTCGTTTTTCAACCCTTCAGGCATCAAAAATACTCTGCACCTACCATCGTCTGCCTCACCCCTGATTTATTACGAAAAACAGTTATAATCCCCTGCTTCACTTTGTATAATAAAAACAATTCACCAATTATATTTTTCAAATTATCAATTTCATTATTCTTCTTCGTTATGTTTGTTACTATGCACACCCACGTTTAATCATAAAAATATACGTTAATTAAATGAATACGAGTTATTCGTATCTGCAACGTAAAATTCAACGAACAGTTGCAGCCAAGCATTTCTCGTAACCTTTTAAAAAAATTAATCCCCCTTCATGCTATCGTTCGTATTATTTTACCATCATTTTTTTCATCACAAAATAACCCATTTATTAATTGGATGATATGCCAGTACAGTTCTAGGCACGAATGAAAAGAGAATAAATAAAAGAGAAATTCAAAGCTCGTATAAAAATGACGTCTCTGTTCCCTAGATCGATTGTATAAAAATATCAACATTGACGTGAAACAAATGGCAATAATACGCCGAGTTTTGTAGACTGGATCAAGTAAGTTTCTCTTCTTTTCTGCTATGAATAGCCGAATGATTGTCAGAGATAAAAGGCTTGCTTATTTTTCTCTTTCCGTATCAGTCATTCGAAGTTATTATTGTTTCTCGTTTTGATTGCTGTGTGTTCGTCTACGCACGGGAAATAAATCACGATCGTCCCAGGCGATAATCAATATTTCAGTGATTTCGAACTCAGGATTTCATGTATTTTATCAATAGCATCTGTTCGACATGCGCTACCTGGACCATTCGTTCTGTAACGGAAAATCGATTAATGGACGCAATGAGTGATGGTTATCGTTGCTGATATTTTGTTCACGCTTCTACATTTTGCTCTAAAAACAGAAAGAGAGATAAATTGACTATGAAAAATTATCGATTCGGGTTTATAGGTAAGTTGTTAAATTTTGGGAAACCCAGAGAGAGAGAGAGAGATAGGAAAACAAAATAATTGGCCTCGTGAGCGATTAAACGGAATTAGCACTGAAATTAATGTCGCGATTGCGGCGAAAATATTGGTTTGTCCTCTGGTACATTCCTTGCTACGAAACTTCCGACGATTTTATTTTGCACGTATTTGACATAAATTCCTCATACTTATAAGCTATAAACCTCTTGTGCTAATTCCGTATATCGCTGGTAAAAGCATACTTAGAATTCTGCTTTGTAAATCTGCCTAAAGAGAGAACCTTGAGTATAACGAGGGCGAAAATTTTGCAAAAAGTTATTTCATTCTCAATGTGCAAATCATTGAAGGTAGTTGAACTAGAATCATATTAAAATATTAAAATTACGAGGAAAGTTTTAAATAACACATTTTCTATTTCAAAGATTTTTTTTTATTTTCTCAAATATGAGAATGGGATTTTTTCTTTTTTTTCTTAGTAATTTCCACTCGGAGCACATGCGATTTAACTCCAGAGCAGTGATCTCTGTAGTACAAAAGTAACGTCACAGTGGTAAAACTCAAGTGGATATGAATGGTTGTGGTGCACCGTACTAATTAAGCGTGACCGCGCTGTGGCGCTTATACCGGAAGAAAATAAAAGTTCGCTGGATTCTCGAATCCATTCACCGCATATAGGTTGACATTTACGCGTGCATGGGCAATTTCGACCAAATGTTCTATCATTATTCATCAGCTATGTTCATACACGTCCATTTGTTTTTTGAAGCTCAAATCCCTAATCTAAAATACAACGGTGCGCCTTGTATTTCCTAGCCACGAATTATTTTGTAAATTTCATCGTATAACAGTGTTTTAGGTTAATCTTTCTTGAGTCTATTTTTGCGAAAATATTTAGAAAACATTAAAAGCATTATTTGTTGCCGATTCCATTGACGTTCGAATAAAATATTGATAAATTTATTATTTCATATTCACGTCAATTAATGGCAAATAAATAAACAATAATTTGAAATAATGGTTAAATTTTTGCTCAAAACGTATCGAGGAATTTCTGAACTCGTACTATTTATTATTTGTTGAGCGTTTTTGCACTTGTATATTTATTCGGACTAGAGGGGGAACGGAAGGAAAGGAATAGCGCGCATAACGGACGCGCATGTTTCCCGATAGCTTTTCTGTATATATTGTTTGAGGCGCAGCTGTGTCGACTTGGCTCGGGGTGGCTTGAATCCACGTGGCGCAACACCGTGCTATCAGTCGGGTTCAGCGAGCCATTCGCTTCACGCGCGTGTCGCCAATTTATTCTTTACTTACGATTCATACACGGTTTCGAACGAACGAAATAACAAAATAAAATCTTCGTGGTTCTTTCAATTTCACGCGCCGCCGTGATTTATCGTTTATCCTGTTTTTATTGCAATCGCAGCAGTGATTTGTTTCCTCTTTTCTTTTTCACCGATCATATAGTTTTTCAGCGTTGTCAGTTTTATCTTTTGTTTGGAAATGTCATTGTGAGTTCATCGACGTTTCTCTACAACGCTGGTGCTATTGGTGAGTCCATTTTTTTATTCCACGCGTGCTCTGTCATGAAATTGATGTCAAGGTTATTTTTTGCCTCAACCTCTGTAGGAATATTGAAAAAAAATCCTGAACTGTCTTTTTCTCTTTTCATCAATCAACTTTTTGGTAAAAAATTTTGAAAAACTCCGATGTGAAACTTTTTTATGATCCGCATGAGCGAAATAAAAATCGAAGACACAACTGGAACTGAACAAATTAATTGTTATGACATTGAAAAATAAGATTTAAACTTGTCTTATTTGAAGATCAAAAGATGGAACATAATCGTTGAAAAAATGAAAGGACTTGAGTCAGTAAAATTTGACGTTCCCAAAATCTATTCTCTCCAAACTCGAATATATTAACTCTTTGGAAAGGACGCTCGATGCAAGAGACAAGCACGAGACGAACGACCGGCGATAACTTCCGGTCATTAATTTAAATCGATTTTTTGCTCATCTTCTCCTGATGAGATGGAGAACGGGTCTTGGGAAGTAATGACGACGATTTTGCCCTGTCGCAAAGAGAGTCTCGGAGGTCTTCCTGATGCAAGGGAACCTTCATCAATATACATAGTCCATGGTCACTTTTTCTTATCCTTCTTCATTTTTTTTTGCTTCCCTGAGAGTCTCCCGAAGGTGGCTGTGCCCTCAGTGTGGCTTACATCCGTAATGAATCAGGGATGCGAAAGTGAATTAAAGTGGCATCGTCGCACACTTTTATTATGGTCCATCCAAGATCCTGATACACCACGGAATCATTCTTATATTTAATTTATTCGAAGCCGTGCCACTCCTAATAATGAGAATTTTCATCCATTCGAGATCGTGAACTATATGCATCGTCTCGTCTTGAGTGCTCTGAAAATTCAAAGTACATTAGCTGATTGCTCACGTTCAATGTACAATCGACTGATGTCCAGTTTTACACTCCACTATGTCGTCCTTTATTATACACGTCAGACCGTATTTGAAACAAATTTGATGTATCAAGGAATTATTTGTGAATTTTCCGGATTTGCTTGAGGTTTTAACATTCACAAAAAAATTTACTGTTATCGAAAAGTGTAACTATACGCACCAGAAAGTAGTAACATTGATTATTTTGAATTATGTCAAAAATTTCAATTTCTTATGAATCAGTTACTTATAATTTTTATTTGATTTAGTTCTTTTCTAGCATTTTAGTACCTTTTGATATATCACTGTATTGATTCACTTTTTGATTTCGAAAATTCAACAAACGTACAGATCAATGTAGAAAGTGAACCTTTGCCGATATTTACGTTAAAATAGTTTGTTGTGCAGAAATCAATTTGCTGATTACGCTTTGGGAGATAAAGCATTCACTGTATGATATCTAACTGGAAACTCAAAAAATCGGAGCTTTTCAGAATTATGATCTTCTATCAGTATATTTTTATTTTATTGACATTTGATTCTATTTGGTCCTTCGCCCAAGTATCGCGATTCCTATAAAATCAAATTCAATTTATTGAATTTAATTAATTAACTAAATCGCTTGGTAATAATATTGAAATGTTTGCCCAACAATTTTTATCTCGATGGAGTTTGTCTTAAATAATTAGATTTAAATTTACCTTTCTATTTCGAGCTAACACGCCAGCACACTATTGAATTAAAGAAGGCACTTGTGAAGGAAAGTAATATACAGATCGGTGTTGTATTGATTTTTCATGTCGCAGGAATAAATTTAGCAGGGATCTCATTAGAGATGCACGAGTGTTCGAAAAAGTGTATACAACGGGTCTAGTCTCTCTTCCAAGTACTAATAAATCTGTCAAAGGAGTTTAACTCAGACGTGAATCAATTACGTGTGGCTCCCTATCAAAGGCAATGACTTTTTATTATCTGCATTTCGTTAGGGCGATCCGGATTGGGGACGAGTCGTGCGATTTATATTCCTTCCGATTTAAAAAATACCAAATTAATTCTGTTACATTTCCCTTCAAAGTGTACTTTTTTCATACTTGTTGAATTTCTCCCGAAACGAATTGAATGCTCATTATTTACAAATAATGTATCGTGATTTTTTTTGTGATTAAACTAATAAAAAAATTGCACTACTTTTGTTTCATAAAATATACACTTTCTGTGAGAAATTAATAAATTTTTGAAAAATTAAGCTCTCGAAAGAATCTCATCGAATGTATTCGAGGTATTTGGGCAATTATATGCGTACTTTCGTATTTGTGAAGCTTTGTGTATGTACACGAAGCTACATTCATGAGCGCGAAATCGCTGGATTTCCTCGATACACTGTTATATAGTCGTCGTAAAGTAACACTTCAACCCTCCACGACACCAGCCAGAGACACGAGGAATTTATTTTATTAAGCTCATTCATCTTCTCGTCTCTGCTGAGGTGTCTCAAGATTCTGAAATTCTCCATTCAGACAATCTCTGTTCAATATACGCGGCGATTCCGCTGTGCAAATATTGCGAGAAAATAGCTGAAATATCTTGAATGGAATTTAACCTGACGGTTTCAATTAGGCATCGAAAATTAAATTTAAAAACAAGGGCCAAAATTAAATTTGGCTAATCATAAAATGCTTGGAGTAGTGACATTTGCCTTCATATAGCAGTAAATAGTGTTATCTGGTATATTGGCATATTTTTTTGAGTTACGGTAGGCTGGTTGATTTAATAGAAAAATACAGAATGAGGGAGAACAATCGTAGAAAGAAATATAATTGCGTGGTTCACAATAATTATACTTCACGATTGAGAGAGCAGTAGCAACTCATTACTCGACAATTTGTCATTCTTCCCGATCGTCGAGTAGAAAAATAAATTATATACAATGGATTTCTCTTAATAAAGTAATATTTGACATATTTAGATTCATAGAGAGCTATAAATCATTCAATTTTTTTTATTTTCTACTTACTAATCATGAGTCATATTTGATTAAGAAAAAAAAATTTGTTGATATGACAGTTTCACAGCCACACACAGTGCAAGCTCCATCCAAAATTGACCAAGGACTGCATAAAGAAAGTACGCAGTCAGTGCCAAAATTTAGTGTTTGAGATAAACGCGTATTAAATTTGTTTGCTTTCAGATTGGGCTGCGTGCACCATATGTAATTTATATATTCGCCTTAGACAAAAGCCTTTATCAATGTGCTTTTGCCAATTTAAACACGTGCTTTTGAGCCTATGAAATCAAGTGTTATATTGGCAGAGAAAGCGGGGAAATTCGGGCTCCCGCCGTTTTCCTGCCGCTGATACCTCGTCGGCTGCTTTTGACATTTCGATAAACATCAACGATACGGTAGCAACTTTGTTCTCCCCTTGTCGTATGATCCTCCCTTTCGTTCTCCCTATGTGTACGTTCCTCTATCATCGACATGATTTTCCTTTCTCATTTTTTTTCTCTTCCATTTCCCTTTGTAACGATTATCTTGAAATAGCTGAAAAATTCAAACTTTGGAGGGCACAATACAATTATTTTTCATTCATTAATTCTTATTATACATCGTTTCCCTTCCATTAGAGTTTCTTTTGCAAACTGAAATTTGCCTAGGGGATATAATGTATACGAAAAACTTTGAGACAATTATTCTTTTATTATTATTGAACACTTTTCAATTTCACTGAAGCAAGTTTTGCGGTGACAAATTCGCGCCGTGAGTTGTATTAGTTTTTATACAGTTTCTAAAAACTTTTTCTTGCTTTCTGTGAATTTTTCGAACACTCTCATTTTAATGGAAGTCTCTCGTTTTATAATCGAAGAATCACCTTTTGTAAGTTTTTTGCTGTTTTGTTGATTCAAATGGATTCAGATTTCTTTTATATTCGTGAGATTTTATATTAAAGTTGTAAAGTTGTCTAAGTTCTAAGTAAAGTTCATGTTTTATTCTGAGTGGATGAATTATCGACGTGCTTCGTGAATAAGAAATCAGTTTACATTTTGGTGTGTTTGAAAATAGTTGTTTGTTAAATATTTCGTTTAGCGTTGTATATTCAAGTTTGCTATTGCTTGCATGAACATGAGCAAGTATTTCATGAAAAATTTATGAATTTGTTAATCTCAGTGGTTATTTCATCGAATTCATATTTTCGAAAAGTTCATATAAATATTTTATCTTATAAGCAACTATATACGCTACATATCTCTTCCGATATGTAGCGTATCTCTTCCGATATGTAGCGTATCTCTTCCGATATGTAGCGTAGCTGCGATATTTTTAATATTTGTTATGCTATTCCTGAGATCCATTTCAATTGATGTAAAATTATTTTCCGAAAAAGCAATATTTTGTAAAAATTGATACGGAAAATTACGTGGCACAGGGGGAGTAGAATTGGACGTACGGAAATTCGATGGAATTTTATTTATAGTACCAGAGAAAAAAAGCAAAATGATTGGATAATCTTGTCCAGAGGGCAATGCCATTTAGGTAACACGTCCCACTCTGCCATACGAAAAAGAGACAGCTAGATACCGAAAGAGAAAGAGAGATAGAGAGAGAAAATGCGAAACAGTGAACAGCACTCGTTAGCGACACGTTCGAGTTTCCACTAAAAAAATGCAATAAATCTGGTTTTTTTTCATTGCGAGATAAAGCGGTAGACAAAATTTATTTTATTTATTGATTGCCACCCAAAAGTATATCAAATAAGTTTGTATTTTTCATCGTCTGGATAAAAGAACTTCACCCTCGATTTTATAAAAAGAGGATACGAATTTTTTTTTCACATATATGTAGTTTTCCATGCGCATTCGCTATAAAATAAAAAAGTACTGTGGAATTTTTGAAAAATATACAAAATAATGCCTTCATATACATGTAATGCACAGGTTAACTTTGGTGGGAAAAAAATATCTCAAAAATTCTTTGTATTAGTTTATAGACTAATTAATGCATTTTTTAACATTTTGCTGAAGTAAAAATTGCTTTGTATCTTTGTATACATCCATGATGATGTACTTATGTAATATATTATATTATGTACGTGTGTGTATATTATGTATGTCTGTTTGTACATGAAAAAAAGCGACACGTTCGAGTTTCCACTAAAAAAATGCAATAAATCTGGTTTTTTTTTCATCACGAGATAAAGCGGTAGACAAAATTCATTTTATTTATTGATTGCGACCCAAAAGTATATCGAATAAGTTTGTATTTTTCATCGTCTGGATGAAAGAATTTCATCCTCGATTTTATAAAAAGAGGATACAAATTTTTTTTCACATATGCATATAACTAGTTTTCCATGCGCATTCACTAAAAAATAACAAAAGTACTGTGGAATTTTTTAAAAATATACAAAATAACGCCTACATACATGTAATGTACAGATATAAATAGAAAAAAATTTTGTCATCTTACGTTAACTTTGGTGGAAAAAAAATTTCTCAAAAATTCTTCGTATTACTTTATAAACTAATTGATGCATTTTTTAACATTTTGCCGAAAAAAAATTGCTGTGTATCTTCATATACATCCACGATCATGTATTTATATATAATATATAATATTGTGTACGTGTGTGCATGACCATTACATCTGTTTGTACATGAAAAAGCGTGTACTTAATTTTTTTAAATACACGAAGCGAATAGGATTGTGCCGATGAATTATGATGGGCGAGTGATTCGATAAAATGCATACATGCAGACATGGATATACATATCAATAGAGTTAAATCGGACAGACGGACGGACGTGTGGACATTATCTGTCAGCACACACGTATTTTCTACCGGTCGAGTCGATCATCCGGAATTTTGGCTCGAAACGTTATTATACGATTTCTCGATACACAAACAGACACGCGGAAAACGGTTTGCACGAGTACACAGCTTGATATAACGAACGAGGAAGGCAAAATGAATTCATATGATCATTGTTCTTCTGGCTCGCGTCCCTTTCGCCGGGTGAACTTTTGTGTTTGCCTCCCGTTGTATTAACCAACAAGTCAATTGACGTCACAAACCAAATATCATTATAAACGAGAACTAAACGCGGTTCCGCTTCTATTGGCGGCTTTTAACAATTTTGTATCAAGCTACCGCGGATTCTCCCAATCCTTTTTTTCCGCTCGAGCCCTCCAAGGAATACTCACCATGCATCACGGCCCCCGTTTTCGGGCAAACATCATATTCTCTTTGCAGATCTAATTATTGACTTTTCAAAGAGGGGCTCCACTTCCGGTGCTGCCATCTGTAATTTTGTAAATTATTGCGAGAACTACTTTTTTTCGTGTATTTCCATTAAATAGTCGACTCTCCGATGTTCGACGTTCTTTTTCTCTCTCTTTTTTTTCATTACCGTTGATGTTTCAATAATTATTCAGTTAAATTGAATTCACTCTTGCAACTTCATTACTTTTTTTCAATTTGGTACATACTTTAGTATCCTCTTAAACGTCGGGACATTTGTTTTTTTCAGTTTTATGATTGAAAAAAATGTCTCTTCTCGTTTAACTTCGAATTTTGTACGGAATATGATTTTTTTATAACTAATTAAAATTTAAAAGAAAGCTTAAAAGGGAGAGACGAGCAGTGTTCGCAATCTCCGGGCATGTGCGGACAATAACGATTTCAATGCGATCGTACAAACGCTCGTTTAGTCATGCAATTTAACAGGACGCTAATTAAACCGATATATCGTATAACTTTTCACATGCAAAATACAGTTGAATGTTTTGGACCGAAAACGAGTCATCACAAGTTATACTCCCGTGCATGCATTCACGTTAACCCAGTTATACGAGCGAGATAAAATAATTAGTCTCAATCTGGAACGTTTATCACCGTGAATCGTGCGCTTATCCGATCCACAGTTCTCTTTTCATTGAATTTTGGGATTGCTTCGGAATGTTTTTATTCATTAACGGAACAGGAAGTTTATAGCTTAAGTGTATACATAACATATATTTAACGTCCCTTAAAAAATGAACGTACAAGATGCAAGGGCGACAATGTAAGATTTGTGATAACGTCAACTCCATGAATTTTTTCTATTTTTTTTTTATTTTCGAAATGATAACCAAAAATATATCTAAAATTAAAAAATCTCCATCAAAAAAGTTTCGTTAGTTTGTCCATATTTTATTTGTTTTACGATGTAAATTAATACCGTAAAAAATTCAAGCTAGCAAAATAAAATCTGCACAACATTTTCACATCACATTTCAATTCAGTGATCAAAGTAAAGTAGAAAAAAAAATTTCAAATACTTTTTTTACGTGAATTTCTTGCAAATTTACAAAAAACATAAAGAGCTTAACTTTTAAGCAGAAGAGAGAGGCAGTTGCACGTTCGGTGACCAGCACGTTCAGGTTCATTTCTCTCATTAGATTCGACTGAACTAATCAAGGTACAACGTTCGAGCATTTCCAACGTTCGTTCGAATATTCTCTGTTGACTCGTGCGTCAAGGTTCGTATAGGAACTTTCGAGAGAGGAAGAAATTTAGGCATTGTGTAGCGGTAATTACGTAATTTTCATCATTAATTACTTATCCTCCGACAAGCAACAAGAATTTGGCGTTTGCGATAATTTTTATTAAGTAGACCAGAGGCTATACTCACAGAAAAGTTTCGTTTTCGCATTCACCAATGCCCTTGTTTTGGCTTATTTCGTTTCTCTTCACGTATTTGCTACAGGAAATTTAAGTTGTCATTTTCCAGAGTTACGAAGTTATTAATGTATTTTTTTTCAATGAATAAATAATAAATGTTATCTTACGTATTTATTTTTGTACTGATAAACAGAACTTTAATTCAAATCAGCTTTCATAAATAAATATTTATTCATGTATGAGATAATTATATATATTATTATTATTATGTTTGTTACTTTTCACGATAAGTATTATAAGTGATTGATAATATTAATGATGCCGACTTCAATGTTGAAACGGAACGTCTCATCGTGCTCCCGTAAGTTCAGAATCGACCTCGGCACACTTTATATCTTTCCAATCAACGAAAGCTCTCGACCCTCTGCGACCTGGATACTATAGATGCGCGTTTCCTTCCTTTCTTGCTGTTCATTCTACTCCTGGTTTTTCGTATTTCTCTCCGATTCTTGGCGGGCCCAATATTTTTCGTGGTGGATAAAATGTGCTCGTTTCTATCTCTGGGAAATTCTATCGACAAAAGGTGAAATTAAGGGAAACGGAGTTAAGAGGGGTTCTTCAATAGTTGTATATGTGTATTGTTATCGTTTTTTCTGTTCAACTCATGATAATTCTATACGCACAATACAATATTAATTATACACAATTTTCATTTTTTATAATTTTTATGATTTATTATTTTTTATAATTTTTAGGATTTATCATTTTTTTAAAATTTTTATGATTTATCATTTTTTTATACATTTTTATGATTCTGCTTGGGTGGAGTTTGGCTCAAATCAATATTTCAGTCCCTGTCACTCTTATCATCTTCTGGTTCAGTTGAAAGATAGGAGTTTTTATTTAATGTTGAAAAACGTGGTAAAAAAGTCATCTTTACTGCTAATAGAGTGATCGCGAATTAAATTTATATCAGATTGTACTGATCGAGTTATGGGTACTTTGTACATTATCGATTTGATTTATATAATAAAATGGAACAAATTAACTTTCTTCTACGATAACACGTTTCCTTGATTTTCAAAGCATCTTTCGAGTATCAGCCCAGACGTTTCGCATTCCAATCGGATGGCGTCGCAATAAAATTAAGATAAGGGTAACAGTCAATCGAACGGGATTTATGATCAGTGATTCTTGTGTGGGTGTCCACCACAATTACTGAGTAATCCAATTTTCTTTTCGTTAACGGAAGAGAACGGAATTGTGGGTCCTGAGCAGCAATGAGAAAAGTCAACGAAAATTTTCACTTCCTTATTTATTTTTTGTGTATTTTTATATTATTTTTTATGAATCTCGTAAATTTTGTCTATCTCATAATTATAAAATTTTATAAACTTGAAATTTATTTTTGAACAATTTTTGTGGATCTATAAATCTTCCTTTTTTCGATCTTATACGTCGATCGTATTTTTTCTCTCCCTAAGTAGAAAATGTTTGGTTATCTTTTACCTTTTTTCTTGTTCTACTTCTCGTTCCCTCTTCGTATCTGGTTCTCTCGTCTCTACAATCGCCGAGCTCAGATTCCCTCGTAAAAAGGTCGTACTCTTGATTAACAGACGGTTTTCACGTGCGCTCTATTTCACACTGTGTCTTTCGCAACGTGTGTCAGGACGACCGGAGACGAAAGGGAATTTTCTCAAAATGTATGAGAAAGCCAAGGATGAAGAAAATGAAACGAGGACCTGGGTACTGACGATACTTTCGCAATCTTGCTTCACAGGGACACACATTTGTTGAGATTGTGTTCGGGAAGATTGTCAGGCATGCCTGATGACACAGAAACGTGGAGCAACCTGTCACACTCGCTTTTTCCTTGTTCTCTGTTTTTTCATCAGTGCCAAAGATTCCCACGACGTCCTGGCCCATTTCTTGTCATGCACGTATAAATATAGAAGGTGTCCTAATTTTTTTTTTCTTTTTACAAAATATGAATTGGATTCCAAAACCACTTTTCGGACCTTAAGGAGGAATGGTAGGTACAAACCATGTCAAAAGTATTTTCAGAACGAAAATTTGCGAATTTTTGGCTTAATAGACTTTTTAAAGGATTCTGAATTTTTTGTGTATTAGCTACAATTACCATTGTTTAAATTACCATTGTTTAAGCAATTAAAATAAAAAATTTTACTGAAATGCTTTCAAATTTCGGAATTAGCATTGAACATTCATATGTAACATGTAAAAAAATTCTACGGAGATGGTATCTTTTTTTGTTCATGTTTAGAACGTTTTATGAATTTCCCATAAGACAAAATGTTAAATTTTAAAAGTATGAAAGTTCATAATTTTAAAACCATTGAGTGAATCATTCTCAAATTTGGCACAAGGATTTTTTAGCCGTTTTCAAACAAGTCCACAAAATTTTAACTTTTTCTTGCCATTTTAAAAATAGGGTCAATTCCTCCTTAATCCATAATATGATGAAACGATTTAATTTAAATATAAAATTCGATGATACATCGTAGAGTTTTGAAGATATTTCTAACAACTTTTCAAGCACTTTGTGTACAAAAGTTATAAGATTCTAGTTAGTAAAGTTGAAGAACTTTTCCTCTTCGCAAATCCTCGACCCGTACTCGAAATCTCCAAGATCGTTTCGATTGCTTTCCGTATTTATAGCTTCGTTATGTACATTCTCTTCCGCTTCCTTCGAAAATTAATTAAAATCTATTTTTAACCAACACTGTTTGGCTAGCTCTGTAAAGATAATAACACTTTTTTCAATTATCCTTTTCTCGTATTTATTCCATTATCATGATTGTTATTTTAAAAAAACAGAACAGAGATATTAAATGCACAAAAAAAATGAAATTGAAGTCTCGTCAATGGCTCATGAATCGTTTCTTCTCACGTTAAGTGCAATTCCTCTATTGATTGTTCCCAAGAACCAATTGGACAAATTACCTCTTTCGTTTCAAATTATATTATATCATTCCAAAAATACTGCCAATATTCTCTTCGATCGAATCCTCTTAATTTTGTGAGATTGAATTGTTATCGTATTCGAAGAAAATTTATTTTGCATATTTTTGACTTAAACTGGAAGTAAGTTTTTACCACGTCTTGCGGACGAAACCGTTTCGCCGGAGCACCGGCTCTCGGTGCAGGAGAGTTAGGAGGTAACTGGTGTTCTTGTTCAATGGCTCCGAGAATGGTGCTTTCCATTCGCCGAGGTTACACAAAAGCGGAAGAGGAATCGAATGACTCAAGGGACCACTCTCGTATCCCGGCTGCATTCAGAACAAGCCAGAGATTATCCGCGATATACATGCACGGGCAGCACACACAAGATGAGGTCGGGTCAGATAATGCAACTCGTCTCAGGACGGGTATATCGGATTTTCATCTTTTCACGATACTTTGGAAATTCGCAAAATAAAACGAGAAAGAAAAGCGAATGGGGTGAACATGCAATATACGTTCGAGCTCTCCTCATCCGATCCTAATCAAGCGAAAGAAACTCAACAATGGAAAGTTTTTTCCTCGACACCTCAGCGCGAAAGCTTTAAAGAAAATTTTCGCACGTCTCATTTAGGAAGAAAGGAATGAATGAGTGAGATGAATAAGCAAGTATCGACCATGAAATTTCGATGCATAATCAATTGATCGAAAGGAAAACGAAAAGTTTCTCTCTCGAGTGGATTCCTCTCCTTTTTCTTATTCCTGGTTAAGAAATCAACTTTTTCTCTCTTTTTTTACGCCTCCTCGCGGATGTCGCACAATGATTGATAGCCGTGGGTCAGTGACAGGATCGTCGATCAAGATTCTACGCTCGAAAAAAGTCTACAGTCGAGAAAATGGCAAGATGAGAGTACGAAACAATACCATAAATAGATATAGAGCATAAACTACGACTCTCGAGAAGTCTGGAAACTTTTTCTCGTCTTCGCATCTTCGACGTAGACATATAATATTTTTATATTTTTCCAGAAAAGGCGAACAACGAGTGAAAAATTTTTGCTTCGGATTCTCCGCTTGAGAGTTTAGGAAGTGACAAATATTACGTGTTCTCCTTCAAGGAGTGGACAAACGACTCTCTACATTACTGAGTATGCGGGTGATATCCGAGGGCGGCGAAAAAAAATTTTTTTGCTCCATTGAGAGCTCGAATCGAGCACTCATCGCTCTCTCTCCCTCTCTTCTTGGTTCATTTCATCCGTAATCGTATTTCGGTAAGGATCATAAATCTGGAACGTCCGAATGGCGCGCGACACTCCGAGTCTTCCCTCGTATTTCCTTCATCGTCAACTTTTCTTCTGTCTACTTTTTTTCTCGCTTCTTTCGCTTCCTCGCAAGCTCTTTATTATCTTCCGAAAAGGAGGGCTCTCTGTAAGAGAGATGAATAAAAGCGCGAGAGAGAAACGGCAGACTCTGCTGGCTAATGTACCGGAGGGATTTAGTGCCTGCGGTATTTAATACGATATCTTTTTTCTCCTCTTCCTCTTTCCCTCCGAATCTTTGATAAGGTCCGTTAGTAATATTGTTTAGAATATACGCTGAATCGACGAAAATGAATATGGGCAAACGCTAATGGATAAAAAGACGAACGATCATATAAACAAAATAAATATTGGTTCTTCTTTCTGTTTATTGTTCTTTGAGCGATGAACATTAAGGGGTTACATCTAATCATCGGCCGAAAAAAGCACGTTTTTTTGAATTTTTTTTTGGGAAAATGATTGCAGTTTTCGAACTGTTTCTTTTTCCATAGTGAAGGGTATATTGTTTACTATGTTTCATAATTTTTTTAGTGTAAAAA
>JAPYYX010001508.1:0-24698 GCA_030522605.1 Cremastinae sp. B BG-2022a | reverse complement strand
TAAAGTTTGGCGTACACATGCTTTAAGGTACGCTCTCTACCTGGTTAACGGGCTGTAGAAGCTATAATATTGGGACTTTCTGCATGAAAATTTCACAGTGTATTCTTGAGATACTATACTTTCGAAATATCGAATAAAAAAAAATCGATTTTTTGAAAAGTCTAGACCACCGTGTCCCCTTAAGGTATTACTATCATAAACATTGTTAATTTAGGAAAATTTTGAAAAAAATATATGTTTTGAATGAAAAATTTACAAATCGATTGAAAAAAGAGAAAAGTAATTCTACCGTCTAGTTTTTTAGTTATTCGAGTTTTAAGTTTTGTGATTCTTCCATTTAAACGCGTGTTATTAAACGGGGTGAAAAAATACGATTTTCAAAATAACTCAAAAACGAAATTTACCGTTTTCATAGAAAAAAAGGAGAGTGGCACGCAAAGAATATTCAGAAAAAAAATGAGCTTTGTCTACCGTCTAGTTTTGGAGAAAAAAATTATTTAGTGAAAGTCATACACTTATTTCAATGAGAGAATTTTCAAGGTTCGCAAAATGATAACGCGGAAATTTCGTAAAATATACCCACCATATTTACTTGTTTTTCATCGATGAAAATCTTAAAATTTATCAAAATTAATTTCCCAAAAATTGGAAAAAGGGGCCCACGTTTATACGGCACTTAGCGATAGTAATACCTTAACTAGCAATATTAGATTCCACAAGTTTTTATTTATTGAGCACCCATCGGAACCAATCATAAAAATAATTTCATGCAGGGGAAGCATATTTTCGAATATTGATCAAAATTCTTCAAATTGTCGAGAATATAAAACCTTGAGAATGATCTTCATTTGAATATGCGTAACCATATTTTCCGTCAACTTTAACGAAACTCATAAAATATTGAGCAAATCGATACCAGTGCTCAAGTAGTTGAAAACAAAGATGATAAGCAATAATATTCTCCTTGGGTTTTCCAAAATTTTCCACAATTTACAACTAACCCCGAGCGTTACCTGCTCTTCAATGTTTCGATACTTCACTCACTTTTTTTAAAATTACTTTTCCAAAATTTTCAATCACAACGTTCACTCAAGACATCAGTTGAGGCCATTATCTCTTGGATTGTACCAATCATTTTATTTTATTAATTTACAATTAAGCACATCAAGTGATTAACGTCTGAAAATTTATTTGAAAATTGTAATAAATTGAGATGAGTTGAGAGTCATCATTGAAAATGAGTTTTTAAGTAAGTTAAGATCGCACGATACTATTTTCGCACTACTAAAAAAAAAATGTGCGAAATAAGTTTCCGGTGTGTGTCATGTGGAAAGTGAATTTTTTGTCGGTGGTAAAGAACAGCGTCATCGTGAAGAGCCGGTTTTACAAGCACAATCTACAATGCTACAACAGGTAAGGTCACTCGAGCCGTGGCTTCCAGACGGGTAAGTTTGAATTTTGCACTAATAGATCATACATATACATTTATATCTTAGAAATCTTATTATTTGACGCGGAAATGTTAAATGAACAGTGATGCTTGTCGTAAATTTGCGAGTAACGCCGCTGCCGCTTTAAAGTCAATTTTTAAATTTTCAAAAATATACAAATTTTTATAAAATATGTAGTCCAGGGATGATTATTTATATTGGTACGAATTCACCTGAAAAGCACGAACACGTATATTTTTCCATCATCTAGAATTTTTCGAAATTACGTAGATAACGTAAACGTTGCTCGTGAGTTTTCCAATTTTTTAGGTGCATTCGAGGTGCGCTTTGGTTGATGATCTCGTCATAAAAATATGTCCGTCGAGCGGTATAGTTGGATGAAAAATGCTACTCCGAGATTGATGAGAGGTACAAAAATTTGAGAAACAATGAACAAATACATGAAACATGTTAGAATTGTGCAAAATTTGGACAATTGAGAAATTTGGAAAATTTCTCATGCATTTTCTTCATGCATTCGCTCATACATCGGTATAGAATACACATTGACGTATCATGTAGAGTTATTCATCAGCTTATAACTATTTTCCAAGATTTCAAAAAACAAACCTCACTTTAGTTACGCGAAAAAGTCATCAAACATATATTATCAAAATATGATTTTTTTAATACTTAAAAAACACCTGTCGAGAAATAAAATGGTTGTTGAATTGAAATTTTCGAAATGATGGATGGATAACTTTAAAGCTGGTTCTAGATTAAAAGTTATTTCATTTAGTTGCTACATAGGCACGCAAAAGCTCACGTATCAGTCGTCACCGAGCTACCTTTTTATTGGGTATAGAATAATGCTAGCCTCATCGATGAAATGATTATTTTTGGTTTATTGTTAGCCATGGTCCTTGGCGGCTTTTCATTTCTCATTGGAGTTATTTATTCGCCGTCGTTTATTATCCAAAAGCAGGTCATCAAGTATATGTATTGTAGATAATATGAAAAAGTAGCTTGATAGTTGTGGAAATAATGAAAAAAAAAAAAAAAAAGAATCAATATGGGATTCTTACCGGTAAGCTGGTAGCCGTTTTTCGTATTGCCAACAGGTTTTGCGAAGAGCCAACCAATGACGCCACCGATCGTCCCGAGTAACTGAAAACTAGGTCCCAAAGATTGAGGAACTCTCGAAATCGCGGTATAAGTTCGACCATCCTTTGTCTGCACGTAACACTGAAGATCTCTGGCAGGAAACTCCTCGCCGTTCAACTTTCCTCCAATTCGACCAATTACTCGCAAGGGAACCTCTGATGTATGCATACATGCGGAAAATAATAAAGACATATATTACATTTTATTCACATCTCTTATTGTAGGTCCTATCTTGTTGGACTACTTTGCGAGTACACATAGGATATCGTCAAGTCTAAATAAGAAAAGTTGAAGTTATATTTTCACTCGGAGAAATTTTGAATTATTTCATTGATTTGTCAATTACCGTTTGGTTGACAGGATTTTCCATTTCCGAAATATCCGGTTTTGCAAATGCAACAGTATCCGAGTTTGTAATCGACACAATTGGCCTTGCTGTGACAGCTCGTTGCACCGGAAGAACACGTCCTCTCGTTCGGTATACTCGATGCTGGAAACAATTCGTTAACGACTTGACGCGCACGCGTTGTACACGACGTCATTGGTAATAAAAGAAAAATGGTTAGAAATTTTGATAAATATTAATTTTTTAATAAGTAGATATGTAGATGATGACCCGCCGTCGCCGTCTTGTATACATAGAGGTACATCATGCAATCATACAGAATATAGTTGTGATGATGAAAATTGCCCGAATTTTATCATAATGTATATAATAATTAATACGTATTTGATGCTTTTTTTTTGTTATATATTACACGTTGATGCGTGCATGCGTATAGGTATACCTTCAATGTTGTCCGGGCTCTTGATGTTTTCACCGTCAGCCAGAGGACCCACATTGAACAGCCATTGGCCAGCTCGATTTACGTTTGACCATCTTGCATTGAATAAGAGAAAAAATATGAATAGATTTTTAAAGAATGTCAGTTTTGAGATAATAAATAATGAACGATACGTACTTGTCGATATTTCTTATTTGGTCGTTACCCGAGCCTTCGAGAGTGTAGAGACGACCCTCGGTCATGAAGCCAACCTGCGCCCTGGCATCGGGGAGCCCGTTCGGATGGGATTCGGCCTGTATCCATTGTATTCCGCCTTCCGGATAAAGTAATTCGACGTATGAGCTTGTGCCGTTTGAAGCAATAGCCACTTGGAACGTGTTAACCTAATAATATAATATACGCATGATACGTCGTCAATAAATAATTATGAGATTATTATATGTATATAGTTAGTAGAGTACATACTTTGTCTCTCTTTTCGTTGTAATAACCAACATCGACCCAGGTGGCAAGGAAGACGTGGCTCGGTGAAAAGTCGGTAGAGTCCTTGAAGGAAGTTCTGACGATGCCACCGGCTCGCGAAAGGATTTCATGAAAATCTGTTTCACCGTAGTAAACAGTTCCGGATCCTCGGGTATCGACATGAGTGTAGAGAGGCGCTATCACTGGATCGTCCAGAGGAAAGGCGATGTTGAAAAATCTCTGCATCGCTCGCAAAAATGAAAGCACGCCATTGCCGTTCACCTGCGCATATTAACGCTTCCATCTTTATAAAGCTTATAAATAATCGCACCTTTATGATGTAATCTACCTTCCGAGAATCTCCATTTTGACTCGCGAATATTTTTCAATTTTATTCTTTTTATCGCGTGACCAACCAGTGTTCTCCCGATTCATTTCATTTTCATGCATTCAACTTTTCTTAAAAAGCTAAATTGCGGGTAAAAATAATTGTGTAAATTGTCTATAAAGAAAACGAGGCCACGAGAAAAAAAATAAATACCCACAAATGACATCAGAATAAAGAAAGGTTCCTATGTGTATATACAGATTTTTCACATTATTAACAAAAATGTAACAAAAACACGTTCCGCGGCAATAATACCACAAACGTCGAAAAAAGGACATTTTTGAGAAGAAGCCGTCGCTGTATGTATAATTTTGAAAAAAAAAAAAATTAAAAAGAGTATATGTCAGTTTTTTGTATCTATAATTTATAATAATTCGCGACAGAGGGCGAAATTCTTAGTATAGTAAAATTATGGTTGTTTTTATTTACGTTTTGAACGAAAAGAATAAAATTTTATTCGAGATGAAGAAAAATTAGAAAAAACACATATGAAAGGCAGTTGTGAACATCATGTAAACCTCCATTGACTTGAGCCGAGAATTTTGAGTTGATCGTTAATTGATAGAAATGTTAAGGTGGTTCTGTCATTTTTTTGTTTTCTTATAGGATTTTGTTGAAATTTTGCACAATCATTCGTTGACACGACCTGCATACGTGCGCTCGTGTGCTAAATTTTAATCGTAAAATTAAACGTAGAAAGGTTAAAAATGATAATTTCCAGTTCTCTCTCATAAGAGCACACGTGTTATTAACGATTGCGATTTTCGATCCTAAATATCTTGACTTTCTAGATGGTAAAACGTCTTGAAATTTTGCATGGCTCTTTTTAGTATCGCTCAACGAAGATTCTTTTAGTCTTTTAAACAAGTTTCAAGTATTTTTTTTTACGATTTTTCTACGTACGTAAAAATTAAAGGTCATGTTAGATGAGCTTGATTTTCGTTTATGTTATTCTTGGATCAATTTGCAACAACTTTTCTTAATAAAAATCAAAGTTCAATATTCACACAGTAAAAAGATATAAACTCTGAACAAATTTTTTGACTAGATATATATATATACCGACAGAACTACATATAGGGTAGGGGGGGGGGGGGCAAAATGGCGTATGTAAGAAAAAATTTCGATTCCAAGGGTTAAAATATTGCGAATCTTCCTTTTTTTAATCACAATTAAAGAAACGAAAAAAAATGTTTGCTGGCATGAAAAAATAATTTTTTTTTGGGGAGGGCAAAATGGGGTACCCGACCAAAAAGTAAGAAAAAAATTTTTTCTTTATAATAAAATGAAATTAATGAATACACATTTTTTTAATAAATCGTTTATGCGAAACGAATTATCATTAACATAAATGGTTGTTGCAAAGATTAAGGCGGTTCGGAAGAACAACGGGAAATCAAAATGATAAATTTAATAGATTTTTCGAATTTTTGATAAATCTTTCAAAAAGCATCGAAATCATTATACAAAAATATATTTCTATTCCATTTGATGATCAAAACAGAAATTTTGTGTATTATTCCACTAATTATTTGTAATACAGATTTATTTTAAGCTCTCATTTGACCATACGCGTAGCGACTAGTATACTGATGAGTTGAGCCGAGTAAAAAGAGATAGATGCCGTATATTAAAATTCAATAAATGATAACAAAAACACGGTGCGGTGAAAAATTGGGAAATTTTGCAGTAGTGTTCTTAATTAATTATTGTTTCGTGTGATGATGTTTAATTATCTCATCAAACGTCTAAATTTTGCGTAATTCTGTCGTTTCCGGTGAAATTTTCGTGAGCTGTATTTTTGTGAAATTTTAAACGCGCATATCTTAAAAACGGTTTTTATCCATTCGTTTGATATTACAGTATCCGTAAATCTCAAAACACAAGGAGGTTAAACGTAACTCGATTTTTTCCTTGTTTCTTCCGAATCACCTTGAAGCAATAATTTTCGTCACCTAAAATTAGATTATGAATATTTTTCGGTTCAATCAACTTTTAAATACTTGAATGTACATATATAAATCAAGTACTTCAAGTACTATAATTAATTTCAAGTAATTAGATTGATGATTAATTTTTATTTTTGTTAAATGTGTTTTATTACTAAAAAAAGTATTTTTTTTCCATCTGCAATATTATTTGGTTATTCATGTTTTTCCAATGTGTTCAATCACCAAATATGATGTTTCTAACAAAGAAAAAACTATTTGGTATTGAATTTTATCAAATTAAAAAATGTTGGAAATTTTCAGAATTTTTGTTGGGGTACCCCGTTTTGCCGCGCCCCCCATCCCCCAAAGCCTAGATACTTACTTTAAATGATAGTTTCCACAGAAATCGTTAAATATGACCCAATTCGAGTCATCCTCGGAATTGATCTTATTCCATTCTACATAATTGTTTATCAACTTTGCAACTCGAATTCAATACTGAAATAGCCTTGCGGATTGTGCAAAGATCGTCATTTCATATACAATTTTACCAAACGAATAATTCTTCTTATAGGGGGTATAGGGGGGCAAAATGAAGGGTACCCCAAAAATTTGGTGTAAATTTTCAATAATTTTAAAATTTGATTCAATTGAGTGTATCGATACACGCTATGAAAGAGAGGATAGGCGAGAAACGAGACCATACTTGAGCGTAGCTGAAAAATCCGCGAAATTTCGACGCGGGCCGGGTCATATTGCAGTTACTAGCCTTTCCCGAGAAGAGGGGGCTAGTAAACAACGACGTCATCATGAGGACAAAGGGCTCGTTGCAAAGCGAGCACGAAGTCAGGACGCGAGCGGAGAAAAGCGGGCATTTTTTTTTTTTTTTTAGTTATTCGACACATCCGAGACGAACCTCCGAATCTTTTACTTTCGAACAAATATTATATCGAGGCATAAAATTCATTTTCTAAAATTGAAATACATAATAAATTAATTATTTTAAACAAGACGTCAAAGTTAATAATATTATAAGTTATGAAGTGTATAAATGATAAAAAACGAAGTTTTTCTTATTTTGTTAACCCCAACCCAATGTTCCTCACCTCTCCGATATGCATCAGACAACAGTTGAATTGTACAATAAATAATAGAGAAGGGGGCGGCGCCGTGCGAATATACAATTTGGATGTTCCGAAGAATAACTACATATAATAGATGGTCGCGACAATAAAATGTACAGGTCAATTGAGATTTTATGTATATTATTAATTATAAAAGAGACGGATTATGTTTCTCACGCCAATGATATCTATTGTATACATGTGGATGATGTGTTCCAAAAGCATATTCGACATCCCGAAAAAATGAAGCTGATGACTAACGTGTACAATGGATGCTTTTTTATTTTTTTTCATAACGTATAATATGCGTGTATACATATAAGAGGACATTTCACATTCACAATGATGAGAAGAGTTTCTCTCATCATTAAATCAATTTGAGCGTTGATTTATTTATCGTCGTTTCTGACTAGTTGAGATCACGCCGTCCCGACACGTGATGCGCGATCGGCGTCAATTGGCGTCGGAGGCTCGGTCCTCACGCGTTACAATTAGTGTCCGGAGTTTCAACTGGGTATCGTCAGTGAATGCGAGCCTCCGCAATCTACCGTAATGCTCCTTATCAATTATTTATTTTTCATCATCAGCATTTTTCTCTTTTCGATTCCAACTTTCTCTATTCACTATATTTTATTCATCATTTTTTTCAATATGTACGTGCGAACTCCTCTTTTGCGCTTAGTCTACCGCACTGATGATCGATCGTGTGTTATGATGTATTATCTACATTTAACATAGATGCTAAATACATTTGTTATTGACGCATTGAAAGAGAGTATGTTGAAAAATTGCATATAATTGTAAAAAAATAAAATTTCGATACAAAATGTATTGTTTCCAAAAGTAGACGGGTTTTTATTTCATTCAACTATCGATGAATGATGCACAAATCAACATAAAACATACATCGTATACGTGTATGAAATATATCTCAATATTTCCTAAATATAGCAATTAATAAAATGTAATTGGATTGGAATGAAGCAGGTTTCGTTTGAAATTTATGGCGCCTGCATATAGAATGTATAGAATATAAAAACGTTGGCTCAATCGCGAGGTTTGGATTTTCGCGATTTAGTGAAGAGTTATTTTTTTTAATAGTGTCGCTTGTACGCCGCGCGAAGAAACGTCGTCGAAAGCCGTATTAACGCATATCTCTTCCCGAGCTATCGTTCGGGTCATGGGTCAAAACTCGACTTTCGACGAAGAGTACGCACATTCGCCGAGAATTAGCCGTAAAACGCACACATTTATACGGATGACTATGTATATATGCATATTTTATTTAAAAGTTGGTGCGCTTGAGACGCGCGAGAGGAGAGTTTATATTCTCGACGATAGATAATTGAAATGAAGCACCGATGCGCGTGGAGCTCTGTAATAACTCATCCGAAATTTATATCACAGATTTGCGATTATATTATGTAAGAGAGCGATCGAGCGACTACCGAAAAAAAAGGATGAAGCCTCTCGCGAGTGCATTTTAAAAAGTCAAAAGTGCGTAAGTATAGCTATCTATATACTCTCGAGAGTGGTGTGCGTGGATAGATGAACCTTATATGTATATAGAGGCTGATGATGCATTTGTAGAGATATGAGACGAAAATGACAAAGAAAGCATTATCCGAAAGTCTATAAAACGTGTGTGCCGAAATTTCAAGACTGCCGTGTGTATAAGAAATTGTCTGTTCCTTTTCGACGCGACAAAGAACAAGCAGGATCATGTATCGATAATAAATATCTGGCTCTGCGATCGATGGGGTGGGGGGGGGGGGGCATAATGCATGTATGCGTAGATAGACCGCGCGGCGGCGGCGGCTATTGAAATGAGATCGTTATAAGAGGTTGGAATAAAGAGTATTGCGGGATATGAACGTCGCATACATATAGCTCGGTCGAATAAAATAAGTAGCCTCAACGCAATCGTTTAATCGGTCCCAATCATTGTGATGACGAAAATGGCGATCGCGCGATAGCTTCAAATGGGGATGATTGTAGTGTAGGCTGAAAATCGTCGAAACTCGACGGTTTTTCTTCTTTTCATCCTCATGCACGATACTGAAACTCGGTATGCTTGTGTGCTTGTATGTATAGGATTAATTTTTCTTATTTCTTGTAGGTACATCAGAAGCGCGATGAGTAGAATACATTCGCAGACATTCCGCGCGTTTGCGCGAGACGATTTGCTTCATCCCTATACATGTATTCTCGGATGAATTAAACTTATTTCACATCCACCCTGCTTTCAATCAACATATAGAAAATGTTGATATCCATTCGTCGTTTGACGTTTCATTTCGAGAGTTGATATGAAATAAATAATCGATAAGCAAAGCGTTAATTTCGATCGATTAATCGTCTTTTCTGGTCTGATGTGTTGCCGGTCATTGGACAAAGTGTGTTGTAAATTTTTCAACTATATAGCGTTTAAAGAAACAAGCGAAAAAATCTGGTGGCAAAAATGGAAGTAGCGCAACAGGGGGGAGGGGGAGGGGGAGGGGGGGGGGGGATTCGATAAAGGGTATACTGATGATTTCATCGTCGCTGCTATACAAAGGGCAGAGTCTTTTGTCTCATTTGTTTCCAATGAATTTCAATATAAATTATACATATTAGATAAGTATAGGTACATAATGCAGACTGATGCATGAAAATAATCATAGAATAGTAGATAATAGAGATGATTTTTATAAAAAGACATTATTTCGAGTCGGAGAAGGAAGGGCAACGATACGAATTTGTGTCATCCTACTGCACAAGATGATGACGAGGGCAAATTGGAACAGCGTGCACTTGTGAATTAAAAGGATGACCGAATATGTCCGTGCGGCTTCGCATTATCATTGCACACCCTCTCTCTTATGAGATCATATTCACAGACGTGAACGCAAACAGACCAACGAATTAACTTCAATAAACGGATTAATCCTTGTCTGGGATGATTCTTTATTTTCTGTAAAAACGTAATAATATATGTAGATACCTATATGAACAACCTCAAATCAGCATAGAAAACTTTTGATGCGCCAGAAAATAATAAAAGGGTTTTTATTTTAAACGGAAAATGGGGTAATTTTTTATTTATGTATTTTTTCAATCAGAAAAACAAATGCACTGCTTTCTTCATAATTGTGTATAATATACATATATGTATATGTTATTTAAAAAGTTGCAGCTAATTCTCGTGAGAGAGAGAGTGCTGTTACACATGTGAGGATGAGCAATGAGCACTGACACAAATAGTACCGAAAATTGACGTGGCGATTAATTGGATTAATTTTTAGGATGAGAGATCATAGCTTTTGCCATTAGTGGATAACGCATAAATATTGTGTGAGAAAATTGATAGTTTAATGAAATTTTGTTCAATATGAATGAATGCATGGTTGCTTATTAGAATCTTGAAAAGTGCATTTTTCGAGAGCCCTTTTTGCGGGTTTGCAAATAATCGTGCGGGATGAATTACTCGCTTTTGCTGTTAAACGAAAGATTTTAAACTTCTGTCAACATCATGAATAATCAACAATTGTAGGTTATTTGTCTGAAGCGCAATTTCCAGACAACCATTAAAAACACGTACGCTCATCTCGTACATGGGCACATCCTAAAAATTACCACTTTTAATCATACTTTTGATGAATGAAATATGCTGAGAAAATAAAAATATGATTCTTCTTTTTCGATACTTGAAAAAATCTCTTTAATTTCATTTTAAAAGGATTTTGAAAAAAAAGAACATTCGATTTTGCAAATTTTAAATCCAGTGTGAAATAATCGTTAAACATTTTTGTTTTTCAATATTTCATATCAAAAGTGGATTAATAAATGAAAAATCACGGAAAATGAGCATCCTATTTGGCTGATTTTCCGAAAAAATACACGTTATGATGAGTGTTAAAGAAAGTTGGATAAAATTTTTCAAAAATCAATATCTCATAAACCTGGAGATGGAAGTGGACACGACCGACCGAAGCGTGGTGTAGCATGCCTCATACGAGTGAATAATTTGATGCACTTTCGTCTTATTAACACGCTTTTTTTTATTAATAAAATCTTATCTGGAATATTTTGTTGGATGAAAATGAATGGAATCGCTGATGTTCACAATAAAACAGTTAAATTTCAATCATTCACTTTATATGTATGGGTATAAATAAATATATCATTTATCCACATATGCCGATTATTGCATCATAATTGGAGGGGATATGTAATGAGGTATATCAATATACATCAGTTAGTTTTCGGATTTTTCGGAATTCCTTCTTTATGGGGGCACGCATATGTACGCTCGTGAAAGCTGATGGCCCGACTTTACATATACATATCTGGGCTAATCGTATAGACTCTTAAAACAGAGTAAAATTATAACAAAAAATTGTTCTTAATATTCACCTCTGTACAGTGTGACGCTTTTTAAGCTGACATCATGCTTATTTTATTAATAAAAGTTTTTACAAATAATCCATTCGAGAAAACAACATACTCCCCATACTCAAAATCATCTAACGTGATCTGCTTCAATTGCTACGTACGTACGTATGAAAATCATGAAAAAAAAGTTGAAAGTAAAAGTCCGGGGGGAAATTGTGGAAAATTTTAACTATGTATCTAGAAGTCATGATGTATTTACAATTGAAAATGACGAGTTGTTAACTTGAAGTGTACTGAAAATCGTAATTTAAAACAATACATTTCTTGATATCTATGCACGATATAACAACCTTTTTAAATTTATTGAAGAATTGAAGAGTATTGTACATTGACATTGAAAATAAGTAATTTTTAATATGTATGGAAAATGTTGCCTTTTTTTTCGAGGATTTATGAAAATGTAAGAGAAAGCATCAGATGTACTTACGTAAATATTATTGTAGGTTCTGTCGTAGAAAATAATAGGAGTCTTGAGGGTCGTATCGGCAGAAATGAGCTGTCCATTGGCATCAAGCTGAAGGGTAGAAGTTCCAGGAAGCGCGTACGGATACAAATTTTCTCGAGAAAGAGCTAATAACCCATTCCCCGAGAGTAATAATAAAAATATAATAATCGCTTTTTGAGAAAAGAAAAAGCCTGCGTAACGTTCCATTCTGGTTGATTGTAAGGTTCAAACGCGACTGATCGTCGAGAGCACGAGCGACAACGAGCCACACTCCAAGTAACACAAAAATCCCCTAATCGCTTCTCTCTCTTTCTCTCTATCTTCGTCTTATCCCCTACTCTTTTATAGAACACATCAGAGTGCGTATTAATCCCTCGTCGTCCCCTCGGCGCTTTCACTCTCTCTCTCTCTCTCTGGATATAAATCCTCGATTTATTCCTCGGAAGAGGGAAATGAAAAGTTACACTCGTCACAGTGATCCCAAATGAAAAAAAAAAAAAAAAAAAACGAAACGAAGCTACACGAGACTTATTTTGAGCGACAAAGATTATGGCGTTCTTCCCGCCGCCTGTGATATCGGTTCTATTGAGAGAGATGAGTTGTTCGCCCCACTCATCTCATCGCTGATGCTTTCTCGCGGGGGCCGTGCCGTTCCCTCTTACTTAGATACAAATAATTCCGGAATTATTTACTCCCTCATCACTATGTCTTGCATAGGTTTACCTCGGCGCATCGATTTTCAGTCACCTCTTTTTGCCGCAATCTCATACCGACCGTCTCATCTTCGCTCATATATGCATTCACTTTTATATTATCCAAGCTCCATCAAGGGATAATATCTTCATCTTTCAAATGATTTATTATGCCGAATGAATATTGAATATAAGAATATTATTGAAATATTGTCGGGGAAATGATCGGCTTCTCGTCTCTTTTGGGCATATGCAATATACATAGATATAGGTATGTCGCAATTGATGATCGTCTGGAAATCTCGCGTGCGTATTACGGCACCAGGCTGACTAGCTGGCTAATTGGCTAGGATACGCGACGAGAGATGAGTTGCGTACAGGGTTTACGACTCGCGGTAATTGTAGGTTGCTCTCGGTGAAGCGTCTCTCTATGATGACCGGTACGCGGCGGGAGATGAGGGCCGCTCATAATTCCGACGCGAGCCCGGAAATATTGTGAAACGAAGAGCGTCGTACGGAGGTGGACCTACATTTGCGCGATACGCGTACCCCGCCTGCACGTATCGTCGTGTCACAGCATATTATTTCACTTATTTAACAATTTACACGATTATTTTTTCTCATCTATAGATACCGTTATTTTTCTCAAAAACCGAAAATACATAATAAATGCATTATTCATCATCTATCATATACATATTATGTACCGATACTCAACGTCTATTATACTGCATAAATAATTTTAGGATAATACGCACATTGTCACTTGATCTTTATTACAATAAATTACGTAGCTAATTTGTACATATAAAATATATTGTATATGGTACAAGTACTATAATACAAAGATGTTTCAGTGGGATGATGAGATCTATCAGTAGAAGAACTATCTTTTCTCGCGCTTCTCTCTTATTCCTCACAACCAGCATCATCAGCTTTATCAAAACGGCAGCTGACATTTTCATTCTTTTCCATCCCCGCATAATCGCAAGGTTCATTTTTGTGTTGTGTTCCTCCCCTCCGTGTCAGACCTCTCCGTAAATTCATTCATTCATTCATTCATTCATTCTTTCTTTCTTTCTTTCTTTCTTTCAACAAATACACACACACCTTCAAGGTTCGGGTTTTAATTAATATACAAGCAATAATGAGAATATAAAAACAATAACAGAGTTATTCAGCGGGAATTGAACCTCTGACATGGACAAGTACATTTTGC
Source organism: Cremastinae sp. B BG-2022a (assembly GCA_030522605.1). NCBI lineage: Eukaryota > Metazoa > Arthropoda > Insecta > Hymenoptera > Ichneumonidae > Cremastinae sp. B BG-2022a. The sequence goes on along the minus strand of JAPYYX010001508.1, from coordinate 10,624 downwards.
CGTTTCATTCACTTTCTCTTGTCTTTTAGTACAGAAATATAATAGTAATAATAATAGTAAGTGACAGAGCGAGGACGAATATGATGCGAACAAATCTGAATAGTGTCATCTATAGACAGGATAAAACTACAGATGGTGTTGCTGATCGAGTGATGTACGGTGTCGGTGAATCCCACGCAACAACGGAAGTATAAATTATATCCAGAGTTAGAATTTAAAATTGGAAAAAAGCATCGATATCGGTCGCATTTAATCGGAGTTTGTTTTTTCAATCGTAAAATGATGTTCGCTTAAAAATGAGTTCGTCCGATTGGGGCTTCGATTATCCTGCTTTGCAATTAAAGAGTTGCACTTCACTCGCTTCAACAGCAATTCGATATTTTCCAGAATTAATTCTTATTTTTTTCCTTTTCTCCCTATAGTAAATTACAGAGCCCTACGATGTGCGGTAACTGCTGTTTAACGATTAAAGCTACAGTAATGTTACTCGAATGAAGGTGCGCGTGCATTAATAATAATAATATATCGCAATATATAACGAGGGCCTCTTTTTTTTTTCTTTCTTCTCTCTTATTTATTCTTTATTGTATAACGCTCTTACTTTTTTATTATTCATTTTCTATATTCTTTTTTGGCAGTTGATCAATATATTGACGTGCTGCTGCTGCTGCTTCCATCAGTCAATGATTCTCGAATAATTGTCATTTTTCATATACAAAAGCACGTAGATCATCCTTTTAAAAAAGCAACAAGACAAACGAAACAGAGTAGAGTACAGTATATTATAAAAATTGCCAATTAGTTTATCCTGGTCGGAATAAATATAGATTTTTCAAATAATTTTATTCGAGATAACGTGAAAATGGGTAAACGGACGTTGATGAGTCTTTCCATCATCATATTATTATTCCTAGAGGTAAGTCGAGGCGCTTCTTATTTTGTTCATTCAACTGCATCGTTGCAAAAAGAAACGGAAGGATCTCGATAAAACAATTTTGTTTAATAATAAAACGTATTATTATATCGAGACTCGAGATTCAATTTGTCCGGGAGCCTCGAAATGTCAAAACGATATAACAATGACGCTCGTCGATTTTTTATCAAATTAATGATACATATTAAGTAAATAAGTAAGTACATAATTTTTTAACGAATCAATGATCTTTCAGTCTCGTTAAAAATCAATATAATAATAATAATAATAATAATATGAAATAATACGTATAGTATTCGTATATATTTATTTATAACCTGAGTAACAAGCGTGTTCATGCCTTTGTCTCAAAGGAGCATGCATGAACCTCCGATTAACGTTATTTTCATTTCATCATTGGGATTAAAGAATCGCTGTCACACATCTTTTCATTCGATCATACATATATTCACATTTTAACGGAAAAATTGAGCCTATACACTCTCCATATTGGTCAATGAATTATTTATCAACAACTCGGTAACGATTTTTAAAATGCGAGCATATCGTATTCGCGCCTTGAATAAGTAACACACGAGAAAGAAAAATAAAGTAAGTCTAATAATGCGTATACACAATATGACGACAGAAGCAAATGAGAAACGAATATAAAACTTTGGATATTCTCGCGAATTCGCATTTACCAAATTTTTCCTAAATGTTTGTTTTTTTTCCAACAAAAAAATTACTATCCCGTGGCTAACTTGGCAGTGAAATTAGCAATGTTCCTCGTTCCTCCGGCGACTCTTTGAATATATGTATGTAAGTATGTTTATGTATAATTGATGGACATAAATATTAGCCATGGAAGAGGAGAATAATTCCATCTCCAAGTCCGCGCTCCTCATCTTTTCTCATAATCTTCTTCTAGACTCGTTTGTCGATATAATAAAATTTGGCAAAGTGCCAACAGTCTTTTAATGGAAGTCACGTTCGTATAATATAGTATATTCTCCTATTAAAAAATGGTTTATCGAAAAATGTGATGAGATCGGACATTTGTCTAATATCGTACGTTGAATCAAAAGATGAGAATTCGCTCATACAATATGGACCCTTTTAGAACGATTATGTGGCTTGGCGGCAGTGTAAAGAAGAAGAAGAAGAAGAAGAAGAAGAATAATTCGAAAATAGTCGCGTTATGATTTATCGGTTAGCGAACATTATGTAATGGTGATTCCCGGTGGCGGTTCAATTTCTACTCCTCTTGTTCTTCTCCTCTTCTGGAGGGGGCACGAGTCAAAACAGGTAACAAGAAGGACGTGGCTCTTGCACGCCTCTACTCTTTTCTGGAGTATCCAAGTTTCCGATTGGAGGGCTTCGATGAACGACGGATCTCGCCAGTCCATGCTCTCCTCAACGTGAACTTGAAACATTTTATTTGATGAAATTAATGCACGGTATTAGAAGAAGAAGAAGAAGAAGAAGAAGAAAAAATAGTAATAATATAACTTACGATCGTAAGCCCAACGACCGTCGGGGATCATTAGTCTTCTTTTCGCTTCTCGGAGCTCGAGTCTAAGAAGGAGCTGGCGCAGCCGCAGGTTGTGTATCCTGGACATCGCGCCACGTGGCTCCGAGCGCAGTTGCGCGCGTCGTTCCAGTATTTCCACGTCCTCGCCTGTGTATTCGAGTATCCCCGCGAGAATTGGAGGTGCCTGTGGCAACCGGTGCCCTGACTCTGCCACCGGGTGTACCACCGCTGAAACACCCGCACAACGTCGATGTTAGAACGCCCAGTGCACCACCTGCGAGAAGAATTTAGCTCAATTCTCATCGAATAGGTGCATGTATTCGTTCGTTTCGGCGAATTCTCGATCAATTTATCTTTTCTTCATCTATGTATTTTATTATATTACCATGATGATGCTCTTGAAGCGCGTTTGTTTGTCGGGACGAGTCACTGGCTATGCTGCTGGTCTCGCTGTCTCTGAGAACGCTATCGTAGCCGGAACTCTCGGCTCGGTGTCTCGAGAGCGTTGCTGGTGATAATTTAGCGATAGCTCGAGGGGTCGAGTCTGCTCCGGAATCGGATCCTCCTTCCCTGTTGAGAACGAGGGACGATCCGAGGCTCAACATTTTTCGCTGTAAACGACCGGAGGAAGGAACCGATGACGAAATTGACGGTTGTTGATGAGCGTTTGCTGAAACAAAAAGAATAAGGAGCTGTTTTTTTTTTTTTTTTCTCGTTGCGAAGCAACAACAAGAGGAAATAAAACGAATAAAAAAGAAAAGCGTTAAATACTTGTATGTATGTTGTGGGAAGATGCTGATTTACCAGCACTATCTTCCTCGACGTCGGACTTTCCGGTGACTGTTCTTTTTTCGGATCTCTCGGTGGTGGTGCTACTGAATAATTGTTTCGCCTCGATGTACTCCTCCTCCGGATCGGAACCCGAGGCACCGTTGCCGGGTATCCTCTCGATTTCTTCCTTCAAGTTCGGGTTTGAGGCCCCATCGGGATGTCTCAGGCTCGAGATGTTGCACTCGCCAACTTTTCCGCAATACCTTCGTGGACTCGCGAGATGAGCAACGCTGCTCGGATACCAGTAAGAGGCTGTCGCCGGACGCGACATGCTTTTACGGCAGTTGTTGCAGATCTTATCCTGCTCGTCGCTGCTTTTACCACCTGCGATGTAGGCCGGTTCGCTGTATATGCTACCGTGATTGCTCGCCGCGTCGTTAAAGAGGACATCTGAGAGAGAGAGCGACTGGCAGCGCGAGGGTGGACGGAATACCGTTGCAGCTACGAAATGAAAAATAATCAAATTATCGATATTATCCGGTATTGCGTACGTTATTTTAAAAATATATGATTTTAAGCCGCATTGTTGTACATGGAGTATCTCGGATGCAGACGGAGGAGGAATTTTCCCTCTGGTACGTTGCCGAATTGGAGACATTCGCGAGAGCCAGCTTGCTCTGATAGAGCTCGTGAAGGCGAGCCAATTGATCAAACTTGTGTCTGGTCTCTTGCTCGAGAAAGTCCTCGTGATGAAAATACGGTCTGGGAAGGACACCGGGAGCAGCGGAGTGTGTAGAGTAGTGAGATCTATATCTCTCCGTGTCCGACATGACTGACATTGAATCTGAAATACGATTGTAAGCTATAGGTAAATTCTATAAATAAAAGGATGTAAGATAACCTAGTGCATAATACCGGTAAAAGTGGAAACAATCGTAAGGTTTTCCTGACTCAATATCCTGAGTGGATGCTCCTCCTGATCGCTCTCGGGGAGTGGATTTTCCCCCATGCACATGGCTATGTCTTCCTCGGTGACTTGGAGACACGAGTCCTGCATGGGTACAGGCTCAAGATCCTCGAGCTCGACGATTTCGAGAATTTCATCGTCCGAGGAAAGGGAGTGCCTCGACGGTAGGCCGACCGCTGGTGCTGCTTCCTTGTGCGATGTATGCGCATTGTTGAGACTTTCCATGGAAACTTCTCTACTGACGCCGTTGCTCAGCGGTTCGATCAGGGGAAGCGGTGGTGGAACGACAATCTCGTCATCCTCGTCATCCTCCTCGTATCGCGCATCGATTCGATTCTCCTCCATGAGGGGACTCGCGCTCGTATCGAGACCGGAATCCGTATTCGACCTGACGTTCAATAAATGTAATTTAGCACCTAATTTTTCCGGCATCATCTCCTCGATATCGGTCGCTTTGCAGCTATCGCTATCGACCGTTGACAGAGACGTGTCGTCCTCGTTCTCGTTCTCCTCGCATCCCTTTAAGCTCGTTATCTCCTTGAATATGCTCGATGACTGACCGCTCGATTTAGCCTCAGCTCTCGATGCCGCGTGTTTCGCACGTTGAATCTGCGAAGATTGATTCTCTACCCATTTCCTTATCATAATTTTCTTGTGATTATCCATGAAACCATAACCCGAAGAATGCTGCTGCTGGTGTTGTTGTTGCGGGACCTGAATTTGGGCCGGGGGACTCGTTATCTGCATTGGTCCGTCTATCCAAGTTTCTCGCTTGTGATGAGATTCTTTGAGCAGGTGTCGGGCCTCCGCGACTTTTGATTTCGAAATTCTTGGTCCGTCGATCCATTGTTCATCGGAACAACCGCCACCGTTAGCACCGTTACCACTGTTACCACTGTTACCACTGTTACCACTGCCGACGACGACAATTGGAAGCTTACTCGAGCCAGAATCCAAATGTTTCGTACTACCGGAAGACTTGCCGCTCGTCAAGACCTTTCTCGCCGGACTCGCTTTCGGGGTTGCGGTGTGAGCGGGTGAGGTCTGCTTCGAGGCTGTCTGCGCGAGTCCTGGTTTAACACTTTTTGAAGCTCTGTGAGCGGGACTTCGTTCTTCGAGTATTTTATTTGGCCTCTCTGCCGCGGATCCGCGCAATATTCGGCCCATCGCGCAGCGCTGATCGCCGGAATTCAAAGATGGAAGATAGACAGGCGGGTGTTCACCGTCGGTCGCGTCTTCGGCTCCTGGACCGACATAGATTACAGTGTCGGCCGAGAGATCGCTCGAGCTTGGGTCGCATTCGCTTGTTTGCCTCGCGGCTGCTTCCTCTCCGGAGCTACCCCCGCTGCTGGTCCCCTGAGCTACTCCACCGACGAATTTGATTTTTCGTCGCCTCATTCGATGTATCCTCGAAGCCAGCTGCACAGTCGTAAGAGTCTCCGTGTAGTGTTGAGCATTCGGTGAGACATGAGCGATCATCGCCGCGTGGCAGGTTAACGAGCCCAGGCATTCTTTCAATAACTGCGTCAGCTTGTGCTCTTTGTAAGGCAAGTGCTTTTGACCATTGAAGATCGCCAGAAGTATGTTTCCAAGTCCGGAAAGTGGAATTCCACCGGAAGCTTTGCCTCGCTCCGAGTTACCCAGATCCATCAGGTGAAGTCTGCTCCGTCCACCGGCAACTGTCAACATCGCATCGATAATACTTTATTTTCATCATCCCTAATACTCATCGATCTGTCTTTATTGTCAATGTTGTCATCGTCGTTCGATCCGAGAATAGAATGGATATCTATGCCAACGTATTTCTTTTAAGGTATTACTATCGCTAAGTGCCCCTTTATAAACGTGGGCCCCTTTTTCCAATTTTTGGGAAATTAATTTTGATACATTTGAAGATTTCCATCGATGAAAAACAAGTAAATATTGTGGGTATATTTTACGAAATTTCCGCGTTATCGTTTTGCGAACCTTGAAAATTCTCTCATTGAAAACTAGACGGTAGACCAAGCTCATTTTTTTCTGAATATTCTTTGCGTGCCACTCTAACATCTCCTTTTTTTCTATGAAAACGGTATATTTCGTTTTTGAGTTATTTTGAAAAACGTATTTTTTCACCCCGTTTAATAATAACACGCGTTTAAATGGAAGAATCACAAAACTTTAAACTCGAATAACTAAAAAACTAGACGGTAGAATCATTTTTCTCTTTTTTCAATCGATTTGTTAATTTTTCATTCGAAACATATATTTTTTTCAAAATTTTCGTAAATTAACAATGTTTATGATAGTCAAATACCTTAAGGTTGAGTTTCCCTTTAAGAAAAGGAAAGCCCTCGGAGCGAGAATAGAATATGTATAATAATTTATTTATGCCTCAGGGAAAATATAAATAGTCATACAATTTCATTTGTAATTTGTTCTTATGTAATAATAAATAAATAATTAACAACAAAATATACATATATTCATGTATGATTAACAATAGTGACTAAAATCAGCTGATATATGTATATGTGGTAGCGAAAAAAAAGTGAAGAGTATCGGACTTTTTTTGTACACGTAGGATTAGAGGCTTACCGTTAGTTTTAAGAATACGGCGGAAAATAATTAAGGACGACAAAGAGCGGGGAAAACCGAGAGAAGACAGAGACAGAGCGTTGTCAATTTTTATGAGCGACCCTTTTCGGAAAAAAAGACAAGAGTTGTCTTGACCGTCAAATCGAGCGGACGGAAGAGAATATTTTGTATATCTTGGATTCTAATATAATTACATTCTTTCATATTTAAAGAAAGTAAGTTACTTGCAACCTCCCACGTAAAAATTACCGATCCTTACCATTCTATTTATACATTACACTACATATATGTAGTTGTTTAGAATGAAAATAAAACGATTCGCGATAGAGGTTCTCCGCCAGAGGACTCGCAACATCTGAGCATGCAACTCTCGAACCTCAAGAAGGTCCGATTCGAGGTGGTGGTGCATGATGGTGACAGAGAGACTCTTCCAGAAATACATGCATATATGGCTTCAACTGTGAAATAGAGTTTTGACTGCGAAGCAGTGATGCGACAATAAGTGGGAATCGCGATGAAGGTGCGATGGCAATGGTACGTCAGTTATATGTAGATGAGTGGAGTGGAGTAGGAGCGTGAGAAAATAATTATTTTATATGTATAATCGGGTGTTTGGTCAGGATTGGATAATTTGAAAACATAGGCTCCAAAAAAAACCGTGAGATACAATGTATGTTCGCCACGACGCGTCAGGTTCAAGATATATTTTTTCTTCTGCTGATCCGTGATTGAGCGATATGAGGAAAAGAGTCAATAATTCGGAATAAGATCACAGATATAATGTGCTACCGTTGAAAATCTAGTTCAAGTCTGAGAGAGAGAGAGAGAGAGAGAGAGAGAGAGCATTCTATGGTGACGCGTCTTCGATCCTTACCTCCTCCCTTACCGGCTACGCTGTACTGATAAACGTGGAGGGTGTACAACATGTGGGCATCGCCATCTTCACGCTGTCGTCCGGCCACCGCCGCATCGAGATAAAACGCTGCACGCTCAGCACTCGGAACCCTCAACTCGCTGTGCTGTTGCAACTGTAGCGTACCGAATAGAGGATCATCCCTCAAATAGACGGCCGGTGACTGTTCGGAATCTGGAATATTGTATTATACATCAGGCATTTGACAAATACTCAGGCATCTCACTAATGCCGAGTTATCATCAAAATTAAAAGGTATTTCTTGCATCACGGAGTTATGTATCTTCATATTTCATTGAAAATTTGCAGAAACATTTACCGACTGGAAAATCAAGATAATAATTCTTGAAAATCGTCATTTTTCGCTCGGTGAAGCCTGTTGAATTTTTTTGCACACATTTTTATATAGGTAACGTCAAAGAAGCTTCGATTAATTTTTCGTAAAATCTGAAGACAAACATTTTTATCATTTTGTTTATTACATTAGGGTAAGCCAAAAAAACTAACCTTTCCCGTTTATGGGTTAAAATGAATCTATATATTTAAAAAAAAAATCCTGCACAGAGCAAAAGCTGTAGCTCAATTTTAAATCGTGTCGGTGAGCATTCAAAGTTTCCCATTTAAATAACACGTAAAAATTTTTTTTCCAATAAAAATGCTATAACTTTTGAACCGTTAGAATGAGAATTTTTTTGCCCGGTACATTCTTGTAGAGTAAAAAATTTCCTAAAAAATTAACCTTGAGTGGATTGTTTTTAATTCAAAAATTCATATCTTCAGAGGTCATGAGAAGTAAAAAAAGCCAAATATGTAGTAGTAGTAGTAGCTTTATTTGCACAACCATAAGGTTTTTTACAAAGTTCGTCACAGCATTCTACCTACATTTATATACTCATAGAATAACGTCTCGATTAGTATACATTTCTTATAATCTATTTCTATTACTTATTGCAAAAAAGCTAAATATGTAGTTTCAGCATTTTTTTATTAAAAATCTACATTTTTAATGAAAAAAACTTGTATTAATGAAATAAAATACTCAAAAATATTATTTATAATCTAGATTTGTTGAAAAAAGGAGTTTTTGCATTTATTAGGTAGTTAGTTCGTTTTCCTTTCGTACAACTTTTAGTTTTAATCACGATATGCCCTCCCAGAACCTTACATGCCTTGGTTCTTTCCAGCATTCCTTTTCCAGTGTTTTTCTATTTTCCTCCCTATTGCGTCTAAAGCCGACTTTCGCCCTAACCTGTATCGCACTCGCACATGTTTACACATGGGCACGGAAAAATTGCAGACAACCCGCGCCGATACATTCGGTGATGTCTTTTCTGGATTTTCCGAAGTTATGAAACCTCGAAAAACTCCGAAAAAATCCACCTCCCGCTCAGCGCCGACCCGTTAGCCGACGAAAAGTTAAGCGGTCACCCATCCAAGTATTGACCGCACCCAATCGCAGCTTAACTTGTGGGATCGCCGAAACTCAACATCGACCGCAGGTCCACAACTGTCGGTGTTTTTGTATTTATTAATTTTTTATTGAACAACTAACGAAATATTTTTTAGTCCAAAGACTTTTATGATTGCCTCATATTTCAAATATGTTTTTTCATAATTATTAACTTCATTAATTACAAAAAATTCGATTCCTGAACATATTAATAATGTTAAACCTCAAGTAATAATTCACTTTATATGTAATAGGAATCACGTGACCAGCCAGGCTTAAATCTAGCAACTTTTGGGTTGCCACTGCTCTTAAGGCAATGGCAACCTTTTTGCCAATATTGAAAATTTCAGCTCCAAAAAGCGGTCCAAATTTTGATGACATTAATCCAATTTTTGATGACAATTCATTTTTTAATTGACAAATCCGTAATTTACGAAATCTGGTTGGTCACACATGACTGCCATTTTGCTCTTCATAAATACAAAAACTCATTTTTTCAACAAATCTAGATTATCAATAATATTTTTAAGTATTTTATTTCATTAATTGAATTTTTTTTTTCATGAAAAATAAATATTTTTAATAAAAAAATGCTAAAACTACATATTTAGCTTTTTTTTTCACTTTTCATGACCTCTAAAGGTATGAATTTTTGAATTAAAAAAAATCTACTCTCAACGTTAATTTTTTAGGAAATTTTGTACTCTTCAAGAATCTACTGTGGGTAAAAAATTCTCACCCGAAAAAAAATGTTTACGTGTTATTTAAATGGGAAACTTTGAATGCTCACCGACACCTTTTGAAATTGAGCTACAAATTCTGCTCTGCGCAGGATTTTTTTTTCGATATATAGATTCATTTGAACCCATAAATGGGAAAGGTTAGATTTTTTGGCTCACCCTATTATTATATATATACAAAACAAGTGAACTTTAGGTAGGATCAATTTAAATTTGGAGCATATGTTCGGTCCATACTTGGAACATGCTGAGAAAAAACGAGAACAACATTTCGATACACCCTCCCCCCCCCCACCTTCCCCATGCAAGAAACACCTTAACTGAGTTGCAGGTATTTAAAATAATTATTTCATACAAACTATCCCCGTATACATATACGGGAAATAATTTAACAATAAAGCTGTGTATATAAGAATAGACATGCACCTATAAGTGAAAGTGATAAATAAATATCTCCACGTTATTCCCACGATTTTCCGTATAGTCATAATATTCTGTTGTTTTTACCATAGTTACAGACGACCTTTCAGTAACTCGATACTTCGATAAAATAATAATTAAATAGGCGTGTTGTGCGCGGACGAGCCAGCATGGATTCATGCGGAGACGTACCTACCACTTATTTTGTTAATATCGTGTCTTATTATGATTAATCGTGAGAATATAGGGGAGGGTGGGGCACGACGGCCCCCGCGGGGCACGACGGCCCCCCTCAAAAATTTGGTCAAAAAAAAAATTTTTTTTTTTCGGTCAAATAAT
>JAPYYX010001507.1:9187-48877 GCA_030522605.1 Cremastinae sp. B BG-2022a | reverse complement strand
ATATTATATCATATCATATTATATCATATCATATTATATCATATCATATTATATCATATCATATTATATCATATCATATTATATCATATCATATTATATTATATCATATTATATTATATCATATTATATCATATCATATCATATCATATTATATTATATCATATCATATTATATTATATTATATCATATCATATCATATCGTATCATATTATATTATATCATATCATATCATATTATATTATACTATATCATATCATATCATATTATATTATATTATATTATACCATTTACCGGACAAAAGTGATGAATGTAATATCGCCAACGGATATGAGAATAACCGGATAATACATCGTTACAGCCCCGATCACTTTTTCCCAATCGGAAATTTGCTTCAGCGTCGGCCACATGTATGCCGAGACTATGAAAAATAATACGGCTATGCCTTGCGTGAACAACGCGAACAAGACTCGTAAATAAATTTTCCCGTAGTTGGGTGAAATTCCCATTGTTTCCAAAATTTTTTCCGATTTCTCGATCGTAATAATCAACTTTTTGACTCGTCTCATTCGCAGCCAACCAAGAATCATCCCGCAGACGTTCAGCCCGATGTTACCGTAGAAGAGCGTCATCACGACGAATCTTCCCGAGACCGATGGTACTGACACCATAGCGTCGAGGTTCGAGATCGTTTTTTTCGTCATCAGACCGTAACCGATCGACAACATCAGAGCGTAGGTGCAACTCAGGATTGGCCAGCGATTCCCTAATGGGATTTCTATTATTCCCATACCGACGATCCAGCTGCTCACTGTCATCGGGAGCACCAATTGCTCTATGTTCTTTGGTGTCAATTTCGATTTTAACCAACCCCATTTAAAATATTTATCCATTTTTTATGTTTATAATTAAGCTCCAAGTTTTATCAGGCATCAACTCCGTTGCACTTCTCTCGTTAAAAAACAATCAATCATTTTTCATATTTACAATTTCTTAAATTAAAAATTAAAATTTTTTTCATTTTCCTCGATTAGGAATTGTAGAAATTAAATTCTTCGTTTTAAAATTTCTTTACTCGTTCTTGTTGATAATTCTTATTAATCAAATCGCTCAGTCACGTCGTAATCATCACTCCTGTTGTAAGAATAATTTTTCTGTCGTGATCGTCACTCTTGTTTTAAACTTGACGAGACGAGGATAATTAGAAGCAAAAAAGTTTCCAAGATCTATTGAGCATTCCAAACACTTTGTTTATTAAAAATCGATTAATCTCACAATTAGTCATCTGATTAAAAAAAGCATTAGAATCGATGAATATTATCATAAATTTTAATATTACTAATTGAATTAAAAGAACACCACAAGATGTAAAAAAATCTTTCGAGCATCGCTTTTAATTATAGAATTTTCTCGAGGAATTCTCTTTAAACTTTTTTATTTCTTGATTATTCCGAACGTCAATTGGATCATTATATATTATGCACTTCGATTATTCCGTTTATGCTGCGATAATGACACCGCTGTCATTAAATAAAAACTCGTGATCCGTACCGTGCATCGTGTCGATTGTCGTTTTCGTTTGAAAAAAGTCTCGCGCCGAAGGCGAAAATAAGGTCTAAACGCTCCTCGACGCGGACGTCGCGAGGAGAAGGTACAATAAACACAACTTTTCCGTGAAACAATTTACGTGACCGATAACAATCAGTCTCTACGTCGGATAATGAAATATCAACGACATTTCATCCCACCGGCTTGTGTACATTCGAATTCTTTTAATAATTGCTCGCGCGATAAAAGAATTTGCTAATTGCTTTGGTACCAAGGCGCGTCGCTTGATACAAATTATTAATCGTCATAAGGTGTTCACCATACACGTGATCAAGGGACCAGCACGACTAGTCCTGCTTTTTACCAATAATTACTAAAACTCGATCGATATCCTTTTCTCTCTACTTTACACCCTTACATATATTATTAACATCGTTTTTAATCTTTAAAAAAGCATTGAATTTGACCTGAATATTTAATAAGATGAATTTTAAAAAAAATCTCTCTTTTTTAAATATTTTGTTGTTGTTCGTACACAATTCGACTTAAATATTTAATAAGTTGACTTTGAAGACTCTCCATTCCAGTTTTTAAAAAAATTTTTTGCTATACGTGCATACGAATGAGCGTAAGTTATACATTTATTCATTTTTTTAATGTCCACGTGCAGGAAAAATGCAGTTTCGCGACACTAAAAGACACAATTTATGTTTTTTTTCAAGTCGTAGATAATTAGCACAGCGCGAATGATTAGGAAGTATATTATATGTGGGGCGTTTCATGCCGAATTATATTTTGTAAATATTTTTTACTGTCCGTACAACGAAAATTTAAAAAAAAATTATTTGGCCCATTTTTTTGCAAAGTATAGGCATTTTGCAAAAAAAACGAAATTTTTCAAAAAATTTTCCCTTCCACAAATTCTGACAAAAAGACGTGAAAAAAATCATGAATATCTTTTTCAAAGAATATAAGAAGTTAGTCAATTATGAACAAAATCGAAGAGGAAAGTTTTGGTAAGAGGGCAATTTGGCATAGAATGCCCCATATAAAGGTATGACTGTACTGCAGCCCGAGGGACATAAATGGACAGTCCCTCTCTCTCTCTCTCTCTGTCTTTTTCGTTGTATAGTTCAGTTATACGATATCAGATAGAATGCTGGAGAGAATAAAACGTGCGTTAAAAATAATAATTTTCATCGTGCCGATTGCAGATGACGATGAGAAAGATTAAAGGACTCGCGGGAATTTATTTTATAGCGCTTCCGGTAGCGCGATTCGAGCACGTATGCTCGCCCGATCTTATAAATTCATTCGGGAACGTTTATCACCGCGCTACAATTAGAATGGATTTTTATAATTATCAATTTCGTATCGTTTGATATATAAAATGGTCCTCGTTGGAGTATTTATTTACTTTTAATAAATGCATCAAGAACAATTCATTTGCAAGTATCTTTTCATGTTTTTAGTTGTGCGATGAATTTTTTTCCGTTTCGAAGTCAGAATCGCGTGGATCGATCATCAATGCATCTCATACGACAAAACAGAACAACTGAAGTAATCGACGTTTTTTCACTATTATTAAAGAAGCATGTTCAAGTTGCGAGTTGAATTTTCATACGGAGGGTCGAGAGAGCAAAAGACACTTAAAGCTAAAAATTTGAAAATTTAATTTGAGCGATGAACTTAGGTGTCCAATTGAACGAAAATCACAACATAAGTGGCGACAGCTCCTATGAACTGAAAAAAATAAAATATTATTTGAGGGAACTAATATCTAGATTGCCGAGATAGCTAATTAATACAATTTAATAATTGTATAATATCATTGATTAATTATTCATTCATTTTATTAATTACCTAAATAATTATTTACTTTTTGCATAATTTTATTATATATGCATATTTATTATTGAGTGCAATAAATAAAATCAATTAAATATGATCATATTTTACAGGATTCTTACCTGTCGTATAAAATCATATCCGAAACTGAAGAATCCAGCGGGTGAAAAGGAGAGAGGATTCTTCATTAACTGCAGGGAAAATTGTTTGAGCTCCGCATCCAATTCCTGACTATCGCGAGGGTCGTTGGAATGGATGAGATTTCCCGTTCGTTTAGCCTTTGCCGATAATAAGTCTCCATTACATTTACCACTTACTATATTTTAACTAATTCACCTTCAATAATTGACAAGATATTAAAATTAAAGGCAAATTCGTACTTGCAGTATCACTCGATCGCAGGAATAATCGACAAAAATTAAGAGCACCACGTATGAAACACTCAGCGTCAGGATCACGAATATGTGGATAATTCTCGTGTCGTAAGATGGACCCGTAACGACCGTATACAAGATAAAAAACATTCCAGTGATCATTACAAAAATCGCAGTAGTTTCCAGCAGAAGTGTCGTTCCATAAATGTCATTGAAAACTTGCGCGATGAGGGTCAATTCGAGATGAACATGTCTTTGAACAAAATTTCATATTTACTTAATTGCATATTAACATATTATATTAATTAATATATTATTATATTATATTAGATAATTATAATATATAATATTGTTTATTATAATTTAATATAATACAAATATATTTAAAAAATTATAATAATATATTATTTAATATAATATAATTTAATATACATAATATATATGATATATCCATATAGTAATACTTTAAAGTGCACGTAAATATCTTTTGATCATCAAGAACTTTGATGGTTCGTTTATTCCGTTTTCGTGCGGCATGTTGCACAACTCGGCTTTGAAGAAATCCCCACGACAAATTATCCTTCATGAGAGATGGTAGTTGTAGCTGACTTTCCTCGGTATTTAATGCACTCTCGAGCAATTCGTTTACCTTTTCAAATCTCATTGTAATTTGACTAAAATCCCATATTATTGCGCTATTTATCTGTTGCATATAAAAAATTGACAGATAAATTAGTGTACACACCTGAGTAAGCAACCGAAGTTCATATAGAAGAAGGTATTGACGTTTATTGGATGTTGTAACCCCCAAACTATCGAGAGGAGCCGACCGAGCGAAAGATCCGAGGGGAACCAAAGTGAGTTGACCCAATTTTCGAATATGACCACAATGAACCAGAAAACGGTCACGTTTAATGTTTGTTTCAAGCACTCTGAATAAGATAATATTACCCCGAGCTTCCGAAGGCTTTCATCCACCATCGACAGCCGGTTGATGGCATCAACGAATTTCTTAGATGTTATTGTAGTTTTGGATTGATTTAAAACGATTATTAATTTTTATTATACTAAAATCTGATGATGGTGGTGAATCGGAAGATATGGAAATAATGTTAAAGGAAGGTCTAAAGAATTTGAAACGACAGAGAAAGAAAAAGAAAGAATACAGAGATCGCCATTCAACGAAAAATATAAATTTTTGATAGAAGGGACTGAAGAGCCATGGAAATATTGGAATAATGACAGCGTGAAAGGAAAGGAAAACGAAATATGGGCAAAAGATATGGCAGTATAGGTAGAGCAGGAAAGAAAGGAGAAAAAGGATGGAGTTGTAGAATTTGTAATACGGAGAATGAAACGCTGGAGCATTTATTGGTGTGTGAAAAAAGTCATAAGCTGATGAATGAGCAAGTGAGGAAATTTGCGGAGGAGTTGATAGAAGAAGTTGGGGAAGGGAATGTAAAAGAAAGACTGATAAGTATATGCTAAGAGGAGAGATAAATACAAGGATGTGCAAGTATTTCGAGGAAATACAAAAAGCAATAAGTAATAGAAATAGATTATAAGAAATGAACTAGCCAAGACGTTATTCTATGAGTATATAAATATAGGTAAAATGCTGTGACGATCATTGTAAAAAACCTTATGGTTATACAAATAAACTGCTACTACTAATACGAATGCATAATATTTTTCGCTTCTACATACGTACTGTCAAATGTACGTAATGAAGAATCTGCGATATAGTTGCTATTGCGAGATTTATGTATATCATAGCACAGTAATTTCTTTCCGCAGAGGTATACCACGAACTGTTGAATAAATATTTCAACGAGCTTAAGAATTCAATCCAATAAATAGTGCTAATGGTGATCATGTAGATGTAACTGACAAGCTTTCCTGCTTTTCCGAGTGGGTACGGAAAAACCGTGTACCCCAATATCGCTTGCAGGAAAAACGCCGGAAGCAACGAGTCGAGAAAATTTTTTGGTTTCCACATAATTTTTTTATCTTCTATTACTTTTGAGCTGAAGTTTATTTCGATACTGCGGTATGGAGACTGCATGACCATGATCGACTCAAATAGTCGTTGCAAAAACTTTGACCTTTACTCTACGTTTGTTTTTCTATTATATTTTTTCTTTCCGTTCAAGTCCCATGGCGACGTACCGATCTCTAATTAACCTGTATCTTCTGGCATAAAAAACGAATTATCCATCGAATTTTATGATCATGTAATAAGCTGAAAGTTTTTTTTCTATACTTTTATGTATATTGACAGTATATATCGTAATAAAATAGAAAACTGCATCGTGGGGAAACGAGTAATAATCAAAATTTTTTTTCGGAAGTAAAAGAACACGCCAAAAGCGATGAGAGTTTTTACCAAAGAATAAAATCATTTTGAGACCAGATAAAAACAATATCGCCCTTACGAACTTTGTCTGTAACAAACGAAAAAAAATACAGAATAAAGAAGAGATATCGGTAAAGGAATGAGAAAGGTACATCAGCAACCAACGGACTTTCATATTTTTGATCAAATATCTTTTGTAGAGGTGACCGCTAATCGTTCATCTCTTCGTCATCATGTACAAAATGTATAGGAATACGCTTTCTTCAAGTGATTAAACTTAATTCTTTCTAACAAACGATAATTTTTTGTAACATTGATATTTTTTTCGAGTAACAATCGAGCAGTATAAATAAAATTGAAAAATTTGTAACGTCAGCTGCCAAGTATTACATCGGGTAATTATTTGACGTATTACATCGACATAACCTAATCCATAAACTTCAATAGGAAAATGAGTGGACCAGAACGAACGAATGAATGCTAAAAGTAATAAAAAAAATATACAGCAAGAGTTAAAATAGAAATCACAATGTCGTTTTTGAGAGGATCAGCAAATTACGTTTGGTGCACGACAAGCGTTCTTGGTAAAGGAGCATCAGGAGCTGTCTTTCAAGGTGTAAACAAAAACAATGGGGAGCCAGTAGCTGTAAAAACCTTCAATCAACTGAGTCAAATGCGTCCACTGGACGTACAGATGCGAGAGTTTCAAGTATTGAAAAAAGTGAAGCACGAAAATATAGTAAAACTTCTCGCTATTGAGGAGGAACAGGATGGCAGAGGAAAGGTTATAGTAATGGAATTATGCACCGGCGGAAGTCTCTTCAACATCCTGGACGATCCTGAGAACACGTACGGTCTAGCTGAGAATGAATTTCTTCTCGTTCTGCGTCATCTCTCCGCGGGCATGAAACATCTCAGGGACAACAATCTCGTCCACAGAGACTTGAAGCCGGGCAACATCATGAAATTCGTCAAAGAGGACGGAAGCACCGTTTACAAGCTTACGGACTTTGGAGCTGCCAGAGAATTGCATGAGGATCAACAGTTCGTATCTCTGTACGGAACAGAGGAGTACCTGCATCCGGACATGTACGAAAGAGCAGTTTTGAGGAAAGCAGCTGGAAAAACTTTCGGAGCAACCGTGGATCTCTGGTCCATCGGCGTAACTCTGTATCACGTAGCGACAGGAAATCTGCCATTCAGACCTTTTGGCGGACGAAAAAACAAACATACCATGTTTTATATAACAACAAAAAAGGCTTCAGGAGTTATATCGGGTACTCAGTTGTCGGAGAATGGACCGATAGAGTGGAGCAGTCAACTGCCGGATAACTGTAGGCTCTCGTTTGGACTGAAAAAAATTGTGACGCCTCTCCTTGCAGGCCTGCTGGAAGTCGACAGACAAAAGATCTGGAGTTTCAACAGATTTTTTGCTCAGGTTACAGACACCCTGTCCAGACGAGCTATTCACATTTTCCATGTTCACAGAGCCGAGTCCATTGCGGTTTATCTCCATCCGGAGGAACAATTGGCTGCGTTTCAGGGCTACATTCAGGAGCAAACGGATGTTCCAGGTCATGCTCAGATACTGTTGCTCGGAGAAACGCGTCTGACCGATGGCCTCGTCGACGAGACAACTCTGGGAAAGGGTTATCCGGTAACGAACCTGGAAGAGCCACTTTTATTGTATTCCCGTGAGAATAACAACGTAACGCTGAAACCTGATATGATCAGCGAAGAACAATCAGTTTTTCCTGTTTTTACGAATGTACTTGCTGTCGAGAACGATGCCAGTCAGGCCAAAGTGGCCTGCTCGGTCGGACACTCGTGCAAACGTCAGATCGACAAGATCGCCCTATCGAGCAAATTATCCGAGGACGCGGTAAGAGCCTTTACCTCCCTTGTTTCTCGTCAACTTGCTCGTCTTCTGGAAAAGTCCAATCGTGCCAAAGAGTTAACGAGAGCCATTGATAATACAGCGATCGCCCTCGAGCGGAGCGAACACCTGGCGCGAGAGATTATCGATAAATACGGCGATGAAGATGCTCGAAGCAATCTCGAGGTAAATAAATCCTGGCGACGTGAACTCGAGTCGCGAAGTAAACAACTGACCACGGAACTTGCACCGGCTATCAACCAGCTTCATCAAAGGTTTTTTACGCTAATGCACTTTTTTACACATTATGATTAATAATTATGAATTATATTATAATAACGATTATAATCGAAAATCAATAAACGAAATGTGATTTCAGGTACGTGAAAGAAGGAAATTTATCGAGCGAATGGGAAAGCGCCGTGCGACAATTGTGCTGTCCCTGGGCGAGCAAAGCTGGTCAAAGAGCAGCGACGCTGGTCGACAGACTTCGAGACGGCTGGCAGCACCTCTTGCGCGATCGGGCGACTCGAAGTCTTACTTACAACGACGAGCAATTTCACGTATTGGAGCGAATAAAGGTAAGAATGATCGAACAATAAGGGATGGAATGTATGGAAAAATATCAAAAAACCTTTTTATATCATTCGACATTAGGTCACCGAAACAGGACGCCGACTGAAAACGCTGTTGGAATCGGAATCCATACCGGCGATAAACCAACGCGCGGAATGCCTCGCCGATTGGTATAAAATGGCTCAAACTGTTTATCTTCAGAGTCAAATACTGGAAAAGGACATGAGCAGCTATCAGCGAGTCCTTGACGCCTACTCGTACAGACTTTGGCAAGAGAGTACAGATCGACACGAGTTTCTGCTGACTCTTATCAAAAGACTTCCCGACAGGACAATCGGCAATCACCACACGTGTACGCTTTCAGGCTGCATCAAGCAGCAAGAAGAAGCTGCTAAAAAATGGCAGAATATTTGTTACACGCAGGAGCAAATGGTCCATATACTCGGCGATAACAAAGCACTCTTGAAGGAGCTACAACAGTTGTCAATGTTGCACAAGAATTCTGATGGCGAGGACGAAGATGGCGACGATGACGATCATAATGAAGAAGATCCAATCGACGAAGATCTGTTCTTATGAAAATTATTTATTGTACATTATTAGCGATCATCAACATTCAGGCGATTCTCGTGGCTCTATTAACGAGCCTATCCTCTGTCGTCGTTTCTGTTCTTTGTGGCGTTCCTGTACACTCTCGAAGTGGCGCAAAAGTTTATTGAAATCGATGCTGTCGGATGGCACCGTTGTCGTCGGTTCCGCGAGCGTGGACAATGGAATCGCCGCTAAACGTCTTTGCAACGTCAAAAAGGCTTCGCTCTGAGGCAGAATCATGACGAGTCCGTACAAAGCGCGTACCAGTGCCTGGTTACGTTCCCGCTCCAATAATTCCAGCCTCAAATCTGTCATCAGTTTACAAAATTAGATCAAGTTAGTTTAAACATTCCAAATTATATTTTATGAATACTTTATATCTACTTACACGTAAATATTGGTGATTCGATTAGTTGTACGAGCTTGTCTATCTCTGCCAAAAATTCGACCGTTACTTCGATATTTCCACTGTGTTTTTTTTTTGGTTTTGCATCAAAGTTAAGGAAAACCATTTACCCCCGATTGAGTAATAGTATTTTTTTAAAAAATTTGTTATTCTACAATAATAGTAGGTAATATAGTGAATTAGATATACAAGGATACAAAGATGTGACGAGTCGACAGGCGTGTTGGTAATTTCGTGTCAAAAAACACAAGGCGAGTGTCGCAACGGGATTGTGGCACCATGATTCGTAAAGACAGATGAACAATTCTTTGCTCTCCTGAGAATCAACAATGGAAATAAAAAAAGAGCCTCCAATAATACATACGAAGGAAAAATTTATACACGTACCTCTGAATTCCAATCTTTGAGTTTGTTACGAAGATCAAATAATTCCGAACTCGTAAGTAGAATAAGATTGAGAGTTTGCACCATTATAGAAGCGAATCGGAGATTTTGTTCTTTTAACAATATTTTAGCTAAAATTTTATATATGTCCTCCGCACTGAGTAAAAGACAGAGTTCGCGTATAATGAAGGCACCTCGATCCTCGAGTAGATGTCTGTCTGTTGAAAATAATCTCAAAAGATTAACAATGAATTTTGTAAAATACTTGTTGGGGAATTGAATAGTTTCGTCCGGTGGGGCGTCGATTTTCTCTTCCTCGTTGCTCCTTCGATGCTCGATGTAACGTGAGCCTATAATTTCAGCCATAACAACGAGATTTTGTTGGACGACCTCATCGGATGTGTCGCTCAGTGTGCGCATCAGAACCGGAAATAGCTCGTCGATGTGATGGTACATCTTGTTCGGTATGTTTAGCAAAAGTCGATGAATCCACTTGAGAACAGCTACTTTTGTTTGTACGGATGTGTGCATGAGATGCTTCGTCAGAACTTCGACGACGCTAACGAGATCGAGGCTCTCCGCGAGGTATCCTTTCTCCTCCTCGCCTCGTTCGTTCACCAACTTCATCAGGTCCGCGTTAACACGAGTCGCAGTTTCCTTGATGCTCTTTCTAGAGTCTCCTTCGTAAGCGAGACACGGTAGTATGGCGACGAGGATACCAGAAATTGAGGGTAGCATGGACGAGCCGGATAACTGGACAAATTCTCGTATCCAACTTATCGCGGTAAGCTGGAGAGTCTCGTCGGTGCTTTGAGCATGAGCGATGAGAATGTTGATCATCGCGGGAAAGTCGACACGCGCCGGATCCGATCTGATGCTGTGCAAAAATTCTCCAAGTACCGTGTCAGTGATTTTTTTTATCTCCGGATTTGGATCCTCCAGTATTCGGTACAAACCGTCCAGGATTTCAGGTAAAAAGAGAATAAAGTCCATATCTGGGACAGCATCGAGAACAGAGACCCAGGCTATCACGAATTGACGACCGAATGAATTTTTTGTGTATATTCGTTCTCTCAGAAGAGGCATAAATCCAACGAGATCAAACAGCCCACTCTCGGTCACTATATCCTGTCCAAAATATTTAATATCAATATTCATCTTTTGAACGATAAAATAACAATAAATCCTTTATCTTGAATAATAAGTAAATAGTCCACCTTCATAAGACGATCCAAAAGTTCCGTAGCTCCTTTAACTGTTTGTTCAGAATCGCAAGCCAGTTTGCTCAGTGCTCCAAAGATATCAGTAAAAAGCGGAAGTACTGCGCCTCTTGCTATTTTGACAACATTATAGAGACTCTCGCAGGCATAATATCTCACGTGAACATCCGGATCGCTGAAGCAAGCCAATATTGGATGTACAAGATCCTCTATGTACTGACCGGTCTCCTTTCCCAGTCCAACTGCAATCGCAGCCAAGCCTATGAGACCTCCTTTCCTTGTGTGCGAATTTTGAGACATCGCAAAGTCCTGACCAAGGACTTTGAGCAAACGTTTTATCTGCACTGTATTATTCCTAGCTGCAAATTCCTTTACCATCCTGCAAAGTTTTTTTTAAATCTTAGAAAAGCTGAAAGTACTTTCAGTAGTAAAAATAAAAATAATAATTTGATGAATGATTGACAAATAATTCTACGATGTATATAAAAATATTATTTGCTCCAAAATTTTTATCTTTGTATTTACTGAGTACTTGAACAAGAAAAATACGTTTTTTTAGATATATAGCTATATAAACTGCGTGTAAGGATATATTTTGGTATTCAAATACTCCAGAACGATGTGTACAAAAATTTTGAAAAAATAAGTACTTAATTCTTCTATAATATATATAAAAATATTATTTACTCTAAAATTTTTATCTTCGTATTTGGTGAGTACTTGAACAAGAAAAATACGTTTTTTAGATATATAGGTATATAGACTATGTATAAGGATATATTTTGTTATTCAAATACTCCAGAACGATGTGAAAAAAAATTTTGAAAAAATAAGTACTTAATTCTTCGATATCTAAAAACATTTTTACTAAATTTCGTAAGATTTATTATTATCCAATTTCCTATGTGTTTTGAAACTATTTTTCTCTATCTTATGGTATCAAAATTCAGCAAGACGCATAACCTCAAACATACTTTTCAATTTCAACCGCGGCAGGTTTTCTCTTCTCGTACAATTTATCACTCAGAGATCGTACGCAGGCTGCACTCAGCGGTGCAAAATCTCTCTCCGAAATCATTCTTGTTCTCGTTTTTCCTCTGTTTTTAAAAACTATACTGCATCCAAACTTTCTAGATGACAGATGACAGATCGATCTGAAATCTCAGAAATCAGGAGGATCAGGAGTGATCGAAGCGCCACTCTAACAATTTACGAATATACTGCGTACTAAAAATTACATATACAAAATATGTAGGTAAAAGTAAAAGTAAAAACAATTTTAAATACATCTTATCAAAATATAGTATAATTTTTTATTAATTTCCTTAACAATTCGATTCAAGCGGGCGATATACCTGCGATTTTAAATTTCCTCTGTACACATCTACATATTCGTATAACCTATGTCTTATAACCGCGGCAAAGTGTAAATATTTATATGAATGCGTACATATGTGTATACATATACGTGTATAATATCAAATTCCAACAAATTTTGTAGATTTTAAGTATCAATAATTAATCACTTTGTTTTAAGTACTAGTTGAGCTAATACTACGACAATTTCGAGATTGTTTGACTGATTTTTTTCAAAGAAAATCGACAATAAAAGGAATATAATCGTGTAAAATAAAGTATGTTAAGTAGTTGATTGGTAGGTGGGGGTTTTGAGAGGGCAACTGTATTATCGCAGTGATACACGAGCCTTTGAGCCGATACACGCCGGGCTCATCCAACGCGCTCACGCCCACCGTCGCTGCCTCGTCCTTATCATCAACATCGTATGGACGGATTATACGATCTCGTTGTTCACATATGCACATCCGTATATCAGAAATATGTGAATCTATCCGTGCAGCGAGTGCGCCATCGGATGAAATTGCGAGAGAGCAAAAGAGAGAGAGATTCCTTCAGCAGCCGTTACTGGCCTGCTTAACTTCCAATAATTGAGGATAATTGTCGACTATGTTCAAAAGAATATTGTCTATGTAGGATCGCAGTTGAGTATTGACCTCTTGTTGTTCCTTCAGGGCCTGTCGCATCTGAAATTTGTTACTCTTGTTTATAAATTGTCGATCATAATTGTATAAAAATTATATGAAAATATGATAAACATAGTGGAAACAATAAAGTACCTCAGACATGGTAAGAGGCTCTTTGGCCGGTCGAGTTTGCGAGCTTCGATCACGAATAGCATCAGCGGACAATTCGACCGCAAGACTGCACGCTCCTTCTCGATCAGTCGAGTCAAGGGTGTCGTATCCTGGTCGAGGTAAATTGAGCATCAATAATTCACGCCCGGCGTGAAGAGCCGCGGCAGCTTGCAATTCGTCTCTCGACTCCTCCAGAGCTTAAATTCGATAAAAACTCACATTTAGATAAACAAAAATAAAGAGTTGATTAGCTACGCATAATAGGATCATAATGTACTTTTGTTCCGAGCACGTAGCTGTGTCAGTTCGAACTCGAGTTGCTCAAGTTTGAAGCGATCGTCCGATCTCGAGTTCAATTCTTCTCTCGCCCCTTCGAGGAGTAGCCGAGCTTCGTTGCTCCGTAACAGAGCTTGTCGTTCCGCTTCCCGGACTTCGGAAATTTCTCGTCGAAGTTCCTCAATTACGCCATCAAGACGACCTCGTTCTTCCCTCGCCGAGTCCAATTGCTCGCGTAATCGTGAAACTTGATCTCTGAGACTGGAGCACTCGAGCTCGATCGTTTGCATCTTGATCGCACAATTCTCGAGTTGCAATTGCTTCTCGCGCTCCAAGCGACACGCCCACTCTCTGTGCCGACGTTGCTCAATCTTTTGGGAAACAAAATTTACAATCAGTATCTCATTCGATTATAGGTATCAATCCTTAATTGACTTAATTTTACACGATCAAATTCCATCAAATTAACTTTCTCTTAAATTTTCTTCAAAAATAGCTCACGTTTTTCTAACATGTCAAAGTACAAATAATTTGGAAAAAAATTAGTCATTTAAAAAAATACAAACTTCTAATTTTTCTTCAGCTCTTGCTTCGGCATCCTTGGCCGCTTCCTCCAACATGAGTATCCTCGCTTGAAGAGTTGCATTTTCTTGTTTAGCTCTGGCGTAGCGTTCTTCTCCAACCGAATGGGTATCCGTCAATACGTGCATCTGTTCTTGTATCATTCTTACCTGCAAACAAAACAAGAAAATAATAAATTAATAAATATACTAATATCCTTCTTTTTCTGTTATTTATGATATTTACGATGCACAATATAAACTTGCGGTTTTTATCGTTATCCGTGATGTTTTTGGTACAGAGTATAACCAAGAAAAATAAAGACAGCCAGGAGGAGGAGGGTGCTGAGAAAGGCCCAACCGTGCCATCCGAAAAAACGTAAAATACCGTAACGCGAGCATGCCATTTTGTCTTTTTTTTTAAATTTAATCGAATTTCAGGATAATTTCAAACTGAAGATTTTAACAAAATTTTCTCCTGCACGAAAAATTTAGCTACAAGTTTCTTTTGTTTTTGTTTTTCGTTGTATTTAAACGAATGGAAAGAGAACGTCGATTCCATGATATATCGAATGATAATCGTCATTTACTTTTTAGAAAGTTTCTATCAAAAATCAAAAATAAGATAAAGGTTATCATGACGAATGTCCGTTATCAGATCGATTTCTGTTCCATGTAACGTTCGGGCATGGCAATTCGACGACGAAAGCTCCTTGTTGTTCGAATTCGGCTGGATAATTTTGGTTTGCATCTCTGCCACGAAACTGTCTATTTCCATTTACGAAATGACCATTGTGATCCAAAGAATGACGAGTGCTACTTATCATGACGAATGTCCGTTATCAGATCGATTTCTGTTCCATGTAACGTTCGGGCATGGCAATTCGACGACGAAAGCTCCTCGTTGTTCGAATTCGGCTGGATAATTTTGGTGCGCGTCTCTGCTACGAAATTGTCGATTTCCATTTACGAAATGACGACTGTGATCCAAAGAATGATGACGAGTGCTACTGTCGCGTTGCCGATCGTTCTCACGATCGTTCATTATCGTTCTCCTTAACCAATCGATGAATTTCTGACTTCGCGAGAAAACGTAGACGAGAATAATCGCGAGACTGAATATAGTGAAGATGAAGAGAAATCGTTCGCTGTGCGTTTCCTCATTTTTGTAGGCGTCGTCCATATGGTGATGATTCGTTCCATCATTCCGCTGATAATCCGTTTCGGTTGATAACGAATGTAAACACGTGCACTCGCCCGAGTGTTCGGTCTTGCCGCAAATGTCAGTGTAAGCTTCGCAGCAGCGTCGCAACAGCTCGCACGTTGCTACAATATCGCGATTACGAGCACGATGAAAATTTACAAATCGAAAAATCTTCGAAAACAAATTAACCAAAAATCACCATCTGCGTTGATTATTTTTGGAGCATTGGAGCGAATTTGTTGCGATGTTGCCGGTGCTCTCGTAGATGAGGTCGATGTACAAGACATATTTGTCAATTTGAAAAATTACGAAGACGAAAGAGGAGGGGAAGAAGCGAATAACCGAGTCCGCAGTTGCGCAAAACAATCGAGGGCGTAGTGCAACTTACTCTGTGATTCAGATCCAAAACGTCATCCTCAAGTGACACGTCGCTATACATATCGTCAGCCGCGTCACAGGTCGATCCCCTCCCGGAACTGTTGAAGCTTCCGCTCCGGTAGAGTTGGCTAAAAAAAGACGACAATTTACAGGGAGCTCGGGCTATTTTTTATTCGATCTTATAACCTTGTACGTTTTATGTCAAACGCAGCTTACCTGGCCAGCGCGTTCGAGCCAAGCTGCCTTTGTCTCGTTCCCGTGCTGTCAAACACAATATTTATTTATGCAATCACGCCTGGCAACTCATTAATCATCGATAACGATATTTTTTATTCTCATACCTCGGTGATGTTCTTCTCAGCGATGTCCTCAGCCAGGAGTGTCTACCGATCGTCGAACACGGGCTACTGGATTTTCTGTATTTACCAACAAACATGGAAACATTCTTAACAAATCTCTCTCTTCTTATTTCCTCATATCCAATAAATATTACGTTAAATTAAATGAATTTTAAAATAATATAATAAAATAATAAATAATTAAATAATAAATAATTAAAATAATAAAATAAAATAATTTTAAATAATCATTTTAAAAATATGTAAAATCAGTTGGTTAAAAATTAATTTTTGTAAACAAAAAAAGATAATTCTATTTACTTATTTTATGTTTAAGGTAGTTCGATCGCTGGGTGCCGTATAAACGTGGGGCGGGTCCCATGTTTGATATTTTTGAGAAATTAATTTTGATAAATTTTAAGATTTTCATCGATGAAAAGGAAGTAAATGTGGTTGATATATTTTACGAAATTTTCGAATTATCATTTTGCGAACCCTGAAAATTTTCTCCCTGAAATAAGTGTGTGATTTTAACTAAATAATTTTTTTCTCCAAAACCTGACGGTAAACCAAGCTCATTTTTTTCTGAATATTTTTTACGAAGTACTCTAACATGTCCTTTTTTCTATGAAAATGATAAGAACGGTTTTCGAGTTAATTTGAAAAACGGTTATTTCCACTGCGTTTAACACGCATTTAAATGGAAGAATCACAAAACTTCGAAATCGAATAACTAAAAAACTAGACGGTAGAATTACTTTTCTCTTTTTTCAATCGATTTGTAAATTTTTCATTCCAAACATATATTTTTTCAAAATTTTTGAAAGAAAACAATTTTTGCGATCGAACTACCAAGCAACGGAAAAAAGAGAATTCTCGAATGAACGGGACGACCGAAAAAAATTCTTTTTCAGGAATGATGAAGTTTCTCAATCAAACCAATAATAAATATCTTACACGGAGAAGGATTGAGGTCCGGTGGGTGAAGGAGCGGAGCTGGTGGTGTCGGTGACGTCGTTATTGTCAGCGGTGCCGAAGCAGCGGCCCCCGTCGGTCTCAACCTCAATCTCGAGATTGTTCTCGTCGCTCAACGGAGTCTGAACGTATCCAAATCCCTCGTACCTCTCCTCGTCCGTCGGATAATTGATATTCCCTATCAGTGAACTCTCTCTATTGTTGGATTGGGACGAGAGCGACGAAGGACCGCTCTGACTCTCGCTCCCGGTGAAAGGCTGCTTGTGTTTGTTTTGATCGTTTCTTCTCTTATTCTTAGACCCCGTGAAGGATGGCAAAGCATCCTCCTCGTTCACGCGCGAATCCGTCTCCGGGTTCGACGCCGTGTCGACGGTTGAACTGTTCTTCCCGTTGATCCGGACCTTGTTGTTGTTATTATTATTACGAGCGTCGATAGGATCCTCGGTCTCAACTCCGGTCAGCCCCGACGAACGGGAGCTTACCATGCTTGCTCCAAGATTACCGAATCTTCTCACGACGAATCAGCGACGAATCGCGAACCATCGACCAGGATAACCATCCGCGGGGACATCCAAATCAGATCTGAAAAAGTTTCGTCACATTTATTTTTATATTCAAAAATACACACGGAGAAATCAGGTGAAAATACCGAGTCCGATTTTATATCTGTATATTTATTCACAGCGCGATCTTCCCGAGAGTTATAACTGTAGAGCGATACCTGCTCTTTTTTTTCTGCATGCCACCATCGAGAGAGCGAGACCGAGCGAGAGAAATCCCGAGAGCGCGTCCGTATACATATTTATACCTATACAAGGTGCAAAATCGAAACGCTCATAACCCTTTCTCTTTAAATAGTACCGCACACACTCTTGCTCCGTGTGCCTGTGAACTCTATGAAGTTTTCTTTACGATCGAGATACGACGCTGTCTCTGCTCTTTCGCACACACGCGTTGATAAATTTTTCATTCTCTCGCTACGTACGTCGGCACCGAACGTGAGACATCCAACGCTGAGCGTATACGTGTTTCACTTACGGTTGAGCAGAGAGGCTCGACGGAAGCGCGAGAGAAAAAAAAACGGTCGAGGGAGAGAGAGCGGGACATTCCAGGAGAAGAGCGCTTACCTCGACGATGGGGCTCTACCGAGAGAAAAAGAGAGACGCGCGTTTAAATCCTTAGCACACTTTTTTTTCACACTGCTGAGCGTTGATCGGGCACACTTGAAATTTTATTAAAAAATATGTTGCCCCCCCGTGATTTTTAGGTGCAACGTCACAACGCGAGTCACGAGTGTCACGACGCACGGTGCAACGCGGCGCAGCCTGACACGAGCGAGCCACGGCGCAGCAACGTCTGCGAGGTGACTCGTATCTAACCTCGATGCCGAGTCTACACTCCGACTACAATACCTATGATACTGTTGTTATTATTATTATTATTAAGTATATATGTACTTTAAATGTACATATACATAATGAATCGTGCGCGTTCGGTGTAGGTGCACGACCGACGTGACGTCCGAGCTCTGTACGAGCTGGCGGGGAGACTCTCTCGTCTCTCACCTTGTTTCCCCTACCGCGTACCGTCTGAACCGCCTTTCTCGCATTATCTTCGTGTTTTGTCCATACCAGCGTGTCCGAGCGGTATGCGCGCGCGTCCTCTCCTCTACCTGCTCCGAGAGAGCTCTTTTGAAAATACCTACCGTACTAACGGAGCATCTCCTGCACTCTCGGAATTCACTCTCGGCTCAATTTTTCTATTGTCCGGGAAAACAATATATGTATAAAGTATCTTCGCGCATAGAGAACACGTACGTATGTATACATGGGGCAATAAATGTAAGAGAATACTCAGACGTCTAACCTGCGCGGTTCCCATGCACCGAAGCATGCACAGGTAGCAATCTTTCGTCATGTCTCTCTTATTCTTTTCACTCAGGGTAATTAATATTCAATATTCGATTGTAATTTACATGTACTGGAATACAGTCGTTCGGAAAATTGCGTTTGATGTTGGAAAATTGTTTTCAGATTAAACAACGAGGCGCGGGAAACATGATAAATATTTCCTTTGTAGAGTTCGCGGATTATGAAAAATCAGTTATTTCTCAATTATCCAGTTTGAGGTGTTGAATTGTTCGATTTTTGATGTAATACACTTGACATGTACTGGAATACACTCGCTGTTCGGAAAATTGCGTTTGATGTTGGAAAATTGTTTTCAGATTAAACAACGAGGCACGGGAAAAACATGATAAATATTTCCTTTGTAGGGTTCGCGGATTATGAAAAGTTATTACTCAATTATCCAATTTGAGGTATTGAATTGTTCGATTTTTGATATAATACTTGACATGTACTGGAATACAGTCGCCGTTCGGAAAATTGCGTTTGATGTTGGAAAATTGTTTTCAGATTAAATAACGAGGCGCGGGAAACATAAATATTTCCTTTGTAGGGTTCGTGGATTATGAAAAGTTATTATTCAGTTATCCAATATTTGAGGTGTTGAATTATTCGATTTTCTATATAATATATTTAGACGCTAGTTTTTGACGAAAGAAATTAATATTATTATTAAATTAAATTAATATATTATTTAATAGATGTACATACAATAGAGGAATTTCGTCAAACGTAAATTTTTCGGGTTTCTTAATAATAATAAAAAATAAATAATTCAGGGACGTTTATCGCGATTTGGGCTGGAGAAGGTCCTGTTCGGTTGTACGGAATCCGTGGATGGAGGACTTTTTTTGTAAACTTGCTCGTAAACGAGCTGTTGCATCTGCATTCTCAGAAGCATTCTTCGTTCGGGTGGGAGAGTTCTTATGTGTGGCAATAAACTGACGAAGAAGAAATAATTGTCGTCGTATCGAGTGTTGATGGCGACCGGAGATCCACCGAGAGGATCGGAATTGTTGAATTCCCCGATGCTGAGGGACACTTCACCGTTCGGCACGATCGTTTGTGCCGAGCAGCACGTTATCGGGTTATCTCGTTCGCAGAGACCGGACTTGAGGTTGAGAGACATCTCGCGGTCTTCGGGAGGTTCGATCTTCACGTCGGCCAATAAATCCACCGGCGGCGATGTATCGTGCTCCTCGCTGCTGGAATCCTCCTCGATCGAGTTCGCATCGTCGTTTTCAGTCGTTTTCCGATCTGACACGACGATCCGAGAATTCGGCGCCTCGCATCGAGCTTGATGGACCGTTGGGTCACTTGTGGGAAGTCGAGGTGGATCGCGCGTCGTGTCGGCCGCGGCCGCGACGATTCTCCGTCTGTCGTTAACGACTCGACGACGCAATAACGGTCGCGCGAGCGTCTTAACCCCCTCGGTGTTGTTTTTATCGAGATTCTCGTACTTTCGAGCTTCGTACTTGCAATTTGGAGTACTGCTCTCGGCACCGCTGTCACCGCCGCTCTCGGCAGTGGTCATCAACGCACATCCACCGGAGGACGACTCGACGCGCTCCCACACCGGCGGCTTCGGCAACATTTGCTCCCTCAAAAATTGCAGCGACTTATAGTGCACCCAAGCGGAACGGTTGCGCGCTAATTTTGTCTTCCGGTACGCCAAATCCTTCTTTATCTCCGCTCGATATGTGTCCCGCAGCCCTTTCCATTTGCTCTTCAGTATTTGCTCTGAAACGTATGATTTCATCATTTGCAGATCATTTTTATTTATCTCTACACCTTATTCACATCAAATAATTCTTTTATCGATTATCATCTTGTATTTGCTTATTTGCTTTCATTTTATTTATTTTTTGTCGCCCGATTGCTTTACAATACAATTTTACTTAGTCAGTTTTTTGATATTGCATAAAAAATAATTGTCTCAATATTTATTTATTATTATTTTTTACTCCACTACATGAATACAATATCTAAAGCATACAATCTACATTTTTTCTGTACACATGTAGATATTCGGATAAGGTACATTAAAATATGCACGTGAATAAATGGTAGTCAGCGCGTTTTAGCAACGCTCTTTCGAAGATAACTAGAATTCCCTAGTGTGCGTAGCTAAATAAACGTATGAAGTTGGTACATACAGAGGTACAGAGCTAAAACGTACAAACAAAAGGAGAGTAAATAAGATAAAAAGTATAACGAGAGCATCGACGAGCGAGTGAATAATAGATATATGAAAAGAGAGGGCGAGAAAAAGAGACACAAAGACCCACTTGGTAGTTTCAAGACAGCTGAAATGTCGGACCAAACGCGATTCGTGGCTTCTCTGTTGTGGTATGAAATGTGTTTCTGATTCCATAGCGCCGGTCGCTTGTGTACTTCGGCTATCAGTCGATTAACGTCCATTCTAACCTCGGATCTCATCGAGGCGCGTTGATCACGTCGAAGCTTCGACAACGTTTAAATCGTAACGGTAGGATCGAGTAAACTTGTCATCATTTTTTTTTATGAAGGTTAATAACGATTGAGCCGAGGGCGAACGAGTAACTAGCGCGTCTCTGAGTACAATGAGCGTTTTGGCGTTTTAGCGCGCAGAGCGCAGGAGCTAAATCTTCACGCGAGATACATGTACGGGGTGCGCGATCGATTTCGCCCCTATTCGCTCGTTCGCTCCGAGTACTTCACTTCGCTATTTGGCTACTTCGGTAGCGCCAGTTTCTCTCAGCAGATCGTTTTTCATTTTCACAGAATTTCTCATCGGATTTTCGGGATGGAGGACTTCGAGCTCATCGCTCAAGGCGCGGAAGCTCGACTCTACCGGGGCAAATATCTCGGTAGAGAGACGATAATGAAGGAAAGATTTGAAAAAAAGTACAGGCATTCGGATTTGGATATCCGTTTGACGAAGGAACGAATTCGAGCCGAAGCGCGCGCCATACTACGAGCTAAATCTGCCGGTGAACCTCGTTTCGTGAAACTTCAAATCTACACCTCATTCTTGTTTCTTCCATTTTGCTCATTATCATCTGAATAATTATGTATCCACATTAGTTAATAATTTAATAATAATGTTAATACGGACCCCCGTTTTATTGATATCGAATGGAAAAAATAAGAAAAGGTCTCGAACTACGAAAATGAAATATAAATTTAAATCTAGATGGACAAAATAATGGCGAGTAATTTATTGAAATAGGTGTGGCGAGTCCAGCGCTGTATCTCGTTGATCTCGAGAGGAGAAGCATCTTTATGGAATTTATCGAAAATGCGAGAACTCTGAAGAGCGTGATCGAGGAAAAAGCGGCGTCCGGTGTTTCCGAATGCGAGGAATGGATCGCCCAAGTGGCTCGGAGTCTCGCCAGAATAATCGGCAAGCTGCACTCGAGGAATATTATACACGGTGATCTGACGACGTCGAATATATTAATCCGGGGAGAAACAGGGGAAAGAGGTAGGCAGGTCGCGCGTCAGCTCGATGGAATCATCGATGATTCATTCCACCTTTTACGCAGATGCGGAGGCGTCCTGTGTCCTCATAGACTTCGGACTCGCCCGCGTGGATTCGACGATGGAGGACAAGGCCGTTGATCTCTACGTTCTCGAGAGATCTCTGCTCAGCTCTCACTCCGAGTTCACTTCCTTTTTTCCAGCGATTCTCTCCAATTACTACAGTTTCATCCAGAACAAGAAGCAAAGGAGAGAAATCATTTCAAAATACGAGCAAGTTCGAGCTCGCGGTCGTAAGCGTCTTATGATCGGATAACACTTTTTACCCGCTCATTCTTTTATTCACTCCTCAGTCATTCGTAACGTCTACAAAAAAATGCATCTCAAACATGAGCATACTCCAGTTTTCCATCAAGAAATTTTTTTCCATTTTCTTGACACGTTCTCCGTCATCAGTCAAAGTGCAAGCCGGAATATATTATAATCCAGGTAACCTGTAAAGTTTATAATACAACTATTAATTTTATATTTATCATGAATTTTTGATAAAATGGTATTAAACATTAATGCTTTTCTCGTTTTAAAAGAATGTTTTTGACTTCGATGTACCAAAAAACCAGCAAAAGAGGTCATGAACCCTTCCTTGGTCAGTTCCCAAGCTCCGCCAAACTCTTCTTCGTCCACTTGTTGATAACTGCTGAGGTAGAGGTACGTTAAGCCAGCATTTACGAGGACAAATCTGTGAATAAGCAAAAATATTAAATAATGTAGATAACGTAGGCATTGACAATTAATAGAATGTCTGATGAAAAATACGAACAGCAATAGCGCAGGAAATCCTTTCAGGGGTATGAGGCCCCAGGCAATGCCTATTATAATTCCTATGACTTGTCTGCCCCAGTAAATAACGTCAAGAAACTCCTCCTATTTTCAATTAAATTATCGTTAACGTTAAGACACCGAATGATTTTTATTCTTTTGAGAGTTTCGAGGTTATGTTTACCTTGTCTGGCCATTCCGAATTCGCTGTTATTGCTCTGGTCCAAACACTTTGTTCTCCCTTGCTCGCGTTTGATCCTTTTTCTGACTTAGAACGTAACATTTTTTACATAAATTCATAAATAACTATTTCAAAACTGACGCTTCGCGCTGAATCCGCCACGTCTTGACTAAATTTTACCTACATATCAATTTTCCTTCGTTAAAAAATTCCAAACAAAGTTAGCAGGTGGCGCTACCATAAAATTACAAAAAATAAATAACGCGCCATCTGTATCAAACACTATTTTTTGTAGTTTTACGTAATTATATCGTTTTCAAAATCTTTAGATTAAATAATCATTCTTTATGGAGGAATGGTAGGTACTATCCATGTCGAAAGTACGTCAGAACGAAAATTTTGCGAATTTTTTACTTTCTAATCTTTTGAAAAGGTTTTCTAAACTATTTTTTCGTATTAGCTACAAAATATAGCGATTAATTCCGATTATTAATTAAACCATTGTTGCGTGCTCATTGTGAAACTCTGACCAATCAATAATTGCTGAACTTTTGTAAATTTAGTACACGCCTTTTTGCGAGTTTTTAAACAGATCGAACTGATGTTGGAATTTACTTCAGTCTGCTCATCGTCGACATTTAACAGAAACTTAGTTCGTTTCTCTGTATATTTTGTACATTACGTGTACAGTTAAAATTTATGCAAAATATTTGCAAAAAACAAATTATCTTATTAACAGTCGCACAATATTAACGTGGCGTGCGACATGGTGGCCTTAAAACCACACAACAACCATTTTAACAATTCATTGTTTAAACAATTAAAATAGAAAATCTAAATGAAATGCTTTCAAATTTTGAAATTTGCATATTGAACACTCATATGAAACACGTATAAAAAAAATTTTACTTAGATGGTACCTTTTTTGCTTATGTTTAAAACATTTATATGAATTTTCCATACATAATATTAAATTTTATAAAGTTTCAAAGTTCATAACTTTAAAACCATTCAATGAATCATTCTCGAATTTTTTCGGTTTTTTAGCCGTTTTCAAGCGAGTCTACAAAATTTTAACTTTTTCTTACCATTTTAAAATAAGGTAAAATTCCTCCTTAATCCTGCAATGAAAATTTTTTTCTTGTAAATTAGGTGAATAATTCATAAACTCTAAACCATTTACAGCGAAAGAATTTTTAAATCAGGATAATTTTACAACGCTTTGATCCGTATCTACGATGAAGTAACAGCAACGAATTCATATTGTATGATTCATAAGCATGAATTCGTTGGTAACAGGATGAATCCACAGGACGGGTGACTTTAAATTACCTCCCCGATCATCTCATAAGTACAAAAATTATACGCACTGTATTTATTTCAACATTCAACTGACAACAATATATATGTACAGTTCGGCATCAAATAGTATCATTGTATATATAATATATTTATGTATATATATAATGTTGTTATTAACGTTTTTTATGTCTATTGTACAATAATTCTTTTTTCGTATAATTGGATACATTGTATAATAATAATAATAATAATAATATATATGTATATTATCGCATAACAATGACGCGTATGAGTTTTATCGCGGATTGCTTCCTCTCGCAGCTTAACCAGCATTTTTATTGTCTCTTCATATATCAGTTCAATATTTCAATCAACCAATTTTCAATATTTCAATTATC
This sequence comes from Cremastinae sp. B BG-2022a, assembly GCA_030522605.1. Lineage (NCBI taxonomy): Eukaryota > Metazoa > Arthropoda > Insecta > Hymenoptera > Ichneumonidae > Cremastinae sp. B BG-2022a. The sequence continues at coordinate 23,748 of JAPYYX010001507.1, read as the reverse complement.
TCCAGTGTTCGATTTACATATATATATATGTATGTATATAATATAGTATATGTTTCTTTATAGGCTTTCCGTTGTTTTCTTAACGTTTTAATGAAAAAAAGAAGAAATATGAGTCGCGATATTGAAGTTAAAAGTTTGATATGTGATCGTCGATGATGCACATTTTTTTTGTTTTTGCACTTTTGGTTATTATACAACTTTGTTTTTTTTTATACTTTTGATATGACGTTATTTTTTGCATAAATTGATCTGTAGTCTTCCGTGTAGTTGTTTTTGTATTTATTTTTCGATAATGGAGTAAAAAATCAGAAAAAGTGTTGGGATGATAAATGAAAAAATTTAGTACAATTTCACAATCAGTGATATCTTAAAGTGTGCAGATATGTATCTAGGTTTTTGAATGAATATTTAATTTTTCGTATTAGCTTTTCAATGAAATGTCAATGACTTGTACTCGTCCGTAGTGATCGTAAGATTCAGTAGATCATTAATGTTTTGTATATCTGTGCGCATGAAAGTTACATCTATATAGAACCTTTTACTCGTCGTACCGTAAACTAAATTCTAGACATACAATCCTCAAGGAATATAAGTACAGAGAGAATGCTGTACAAAGAACGAAATATTTTTTTATTGTCACAGGTTAAGGTAAATGTTCCAATTTTTGAACATGTCTCAGATTAATCTCCATTTGTTTATTATTATTAATATCAATGCACATTTTTTTCATTTTCATTTTTTCTATTGAATTAACGTTATGTTAACGATATGATTGGAAACAAATTAGAATAAAACACCTTATTTTTTGTATTACTTTGAAAAATGATTTTCAACTATTGGGACGTTTACCTTAACAGCAATCACCAGGGTCAAGGACGTTCAATTTTTTGTTATTTTATTATTAATTAATCAATTAATTCTTTTGAGCTGAATTTATTAATTAAATAATAAAAAATGAACGAAGATTTGACGTCCAACGACCTTTGCGATTGCACTTAAAAGCTGCCTTAATCGATTTTTTTAAAACAAAGTGGAACCACGTTATTCAGCCCCGGAACACACACTTTTACCAAACTCTTATTAATTCTCACGTTTTTTGCATAACTATAAGTGTTAACGCATGCATATACACAGATGTCGATATAATTACAAATATCTTCGACACTTTGACTCAATTCTTTTTGTAAATAAGTTTCTGATCTATATTCATAGAATCGTTCATTACGAGCAGCTGCTCGTATCAGGTTTTGCCTCGACCCTCGAAGCGAGTGAGATTCTTTTTAATTTTCAAGAGCTCGAAATGAAAGCTTTCCATTCGTCACGTCATTCCAATATTGTCATGATATTTCTATTATTTCCAATAATTTCCCAATCTCGATCAACCTTTCGTTACGTTTGTACAATTTTCATTATTTAAACGTATTTATTTATTCCTTTCGCTAAATCGTTCTCGCAACAAAGTCGACATTATTTTTTAGATTTTTCCATGAATATAATATAATACATATAATGAACTTTTTATTTTTTTCGAACGCTTTTACTTCGAAATATAAACGCGTAGCACCTTTCCCCCCCAAAGAGGGACGAAAAATTTTTTTCAACGATTTCATTCTGTGTGTTTCTCAAATTTCTTATTTTGTCGAACACCATCGATAAAGAAAAATTTAAAAAACGTCATATCGGACGAAATTTTGATAAAAAATATCAAATTTCGGATTGATTTCAACAAAAATAAGACACAATTATTTATAAATATTGATATTTAACAGTATATAACCATGTGATAAAGTTAATGATAAACCTTTATGGCAATAAAGTAAATAAAATATATCAATAATTTTTTTCCATTATTTCTATGGCATATAAAATATAAGAATAAAATTCTTTTCGCGTCTTGATATAATTTCTGATATTTACGTATTCCATTTTATTATACTCGCGAATTTCTGTTTTTCTTCAATCCCTATCTCACGGGGGTCTTCGAGTGTGTTTCAGGAGTGTACCGGTACATTTTTTTATTGTCAAATTATATCATTTTTATCACTTTTAACGAAAATTCTATCTCATCCTTCACATTTTATTGTCGAGGAGATTTATTTTATTGTCTCATCTTTTTCGCTTATTGTCCTAGCTCCATTTTTATTATCGATTCCATTCTTCCTCCTTTTCTTTCTCGGTATATCATATTCTTATGTAAATAATCATAATTAATAAGGATTGAACCTTTTAATTCTCCTGTCGCGTTAACGGCTGTTCTCTATATTTTAAAGTTAGTACGTCTATCCTAAGTCCAGGGATTTGGTATCAATATAGTATGATATATGCATGATAATAGGTGCCAAGGATCAGAGGATCGTGGCGAATGATGATGTTACACTTATTGACTGAGATGCGTTATGAGAAATCATATCCTAGCTCTCTTATACCCTGACGATCTTTCAAAACGCGCCTAAAAACGCTCCAAGATATCAAGCTAATCAATTCTTCCGTTTTTACGCCCAATGGACGGTTTCTACTATAGCGATTCTCTTTTTTATACTATATTTATGTTTCAGTTTAGTTCAACTATTTGGAAGTGAGACTCGATCTCAAATAATTGTCAACAATATCGTTTTAATTAAAATAATCATTTTTTACTGAATAAGATTTTCAAAATTGTGAACAAAAAATATTTTTTCCTAATGATAACTATAAAATATTCCTTATTTTGTTCTCGTTTTTCTCCGAATTTCAAGTGAACTGAGCATTCAAGTCCATCAGGAAAAGTTTAAATCAACTAAAAAACATACTTAAAATTATATATAATAATAAAGAAAATCATGATATTTTATTTAAAAAATCAATTGATACTTTTTTCAGGTTGTATAATAATATGAGCACAATTTCTACAGACTCTATCAACCAAAAAATCGAAATTTCGCAAGGAATACCTAAAAGCACGTAAAATCAATAAACGAAAGCTTTTCTCGATTGGGAGTCACTTCCAAATTAGAACCATATGATTTCGTAGATGATTTCCTAGCTGACACGTCGATACAACAAATGACAAATGTTCCAAGCGAAAGAACGTTCATCTACTTTCGCGGTGTGCGACGCGTCTATGATATGCGCATATTTCAAGTATAATGATATGCTGACATTTTTTTTTCGTCACAGCTTTCTTCACCCTCTTTATGCAGAGTGCGTGCGGTATATTCTATTGACGATTTTTTGTTTAACATTTTTTTTGGGTTTCGTACGATTTTCGAATCTGAAAAAGTTTCACGAGCTTTTTACTTTCTTTTTCTTATTCATTTTTTACTCATTACTTCGTTATTCGCTGGTGTTTTTCAATCTACCTTTTACATTATATTCGAAGGCAAGCATTGCTAATTTCTTCACAGAATAATTGACACTGTTCGTTCCGATGTCCCGCTCCTTTTTCTCCAGCAAAAAAAAATTAAGTAAAGTAATAAGAAAATAAGCTTTACCCAGGTGGATTGCAAAGAGCACGTATTTTTTGTAGTAAATATGAAGATTATAAAAATTCAATAGAATTTGGACAGAGAAATTTATATACTCATATATACTGAGTAACTACTCGGTAATCTCGGTAAATACTTCAATTGAAAAAAAACGTTTTTTCGATATACAACCATAAATAGATATTTCTTTTCATTGTAAATTACTCCAAATTGATGTGGATGAAAATTAAAAAGGAATTATTTGGAGTCTAAGTACAATGTCAGCAAATTTTATCAAAATTTTTTAATTTTTGTTTTACTTGCATTCGTCTATGTCGTGGTATTCAAACTCTTTAATACGACTAAAGCAGAAAAAATGAGATATTCAAATGGTATTCTAGATCCGATTGTGCATTGATCGCAAAAGATATGAATTTCTAAATACATTTAATTCGATATGTATATTCAGATTATTTTTGAATTTTCGACGTGTTGTCAAGGAGTTATGAGTAGTCAGGATTCTCGAAAAAAACGATTTTTTTGTATTTTGCTAAAGTATCTCAAAAATTATAATTTTTGTAATAAGTAATAATTATTACTTCCAATTTTAAAATCAATTCAACGAATATTTTCCACGATACAGGATTTAGACAGTTTTTTGATGAACCATAATGAATTGGCATGGTGATCGTCTCAAAGCACTATACGTGGAATGGGCTCAATAAAAATGGCCATAACTTCGACTAGAATCAACAATCTTTTTAAAAAATTTGCGAATTAAATATAAAATTAATAAAATGTACAAAAAAATGTCTCACTAAAAAAAATTGAAAAATTCGTATGCTTCTGACTACCCCAAACCCCTTAAATAAGAAACCTAAACAAGCATCATTATCGATAGGATTTAAATTATCTCGATAAAGAAATAATAAAAGTTCAAGCGAATCGGTCAAGTGAAACTTTCGCTGGATTGCGATAATCGTCCAAAAAATGTAACTTATGGTGTTCTAAGCATCAGGTAGATGTAGCGGTATACTCAACATTATCAATAAGTAAGGTCTATGCAGGAGATTAAAAGTTGACGATCTGCTCAGCGTGATGATGTGGAAAGATGCTATTTTCGATGCTGTTTCGCACAGAACTGAACAGTGTATCTTCATGAGCCTTCATTTTATATAGTTATGCGTATATAGCAGTATACAAATACGCATTTAAATATGTATAAGGGCGATTAATTTCGTGCCATCAGGGTACGCGTCGATATATAAACGGAATAGAGTCGTCGAGATGAATGAATCACCATGTAACTGTACCTGAATTAGAGCAGGCGAGATTTTTCATTTCATTATTTCTAGGTAAGATCGTCGTCGTCCTCGTCATCGCTAGGGCCACCGGTTGGACAACAGAAACCCTCGGACCCGTCGCTTCTTATGCAGAACAACAACGTTTCGGCGTTTGTTACTTCGTGAGGCACTATACCGTGAAACTCTTTGAGGTCCGCTGACGGGAACCAGGCTTTCTCGTTGTCGTCGATCACTAGAATCCCGTAATACCTGGGGAAATGATAAAAAAAACGATATCACTTTTTGTGAAATTATCTTTTTAAGGATGTGTGCCAGGTTAAACCTGCAGTACGTCTATTTGATTTTTCAACTTGACTCCGATGTTGAAAGCTTAGTAGCAATAAATTATTTCGTCATTTTTATGATTTTTGAAAAAATAATATTTTTGAAGAGAATGAGTTTGGACTCAATAAATACGGTGGAACTGACGAGCCACCGGGTCTCATTTATCCTAAGGACCACATATGTATACACTTTTTGGAGAATGACGACAGCCATCAGGTTTTTCCAAAATGAGCGTACACTATCACGTTTTACTTCAATTTAGGAAAATAAATCCCTGGCGAGGTACTGTTTTTCAGGCACCATTGGAAAACCGAAGATTTCATCTTGCAGTTGTACAATTTCCATCAACATGACTGGTTTTTCTCAAAAGATGTTTTTATACTTCCGATAAAATTTTTACGGACTCCCATTACAGTAATGTAAAAAAAGCAATTTTCGAATAGCTGATTTTCAATCATTTGCACGGCAACCCTCCTTCAACTTGTGAGGGATTATTCGTTATATCTTAAATAACAATGCCTCAAAGTTTTATTGAGATCTTCGTGTTTTTAATTTACTGATGGACCACTTTTGGTCCAGTATCAAAATTAAAAAAAAATATTTAATTATAATCAAATAAAAATTTAGATATTTTTTTTGATTATGATAGTTTTTTTCATAAGGATAAAAATGAAAGTAACTTTGAAAATTTTATTTTTCCATTGGAAATACCTGAGTATAGCGACGGCTGGTATCCAGAGAACGGACGCGAGAATGAGCAGAGCGATAAGTACAATGGCCCAAACCGGCCATTCGTGTTTCTCGGTGACTCCTTTGCTCGCCACCCAAGCCGGATATCCGCTTCCTTCCGTTATAATCTCGATAAAGGATGCTACGAGAATGCTCAGCATCGCCAACGGGCTTAGATACTTCCAACATATGAGCCAGTAAAGCGCTGGACGATTTCCCGTCATCTGTTCAATGTCATCCGCAAATCTGGTCGACACACATAAAAATGCGCTCATTCAAAAAATTATTATCACTGCCTTCTATTCATTTTCAAAATTTTATTGAAAATTCAATTGCAATCGATTTGTTAATTTTTTATCGCAAACATTAATTTTTTTCAAAATTTTCGTAAGAAACCAATTTTTGCGATCAAATTTACTTGAGAGCAATTACAACCCTCAACGTGATTAGATTTCGTAGGACTCGGATGTCTCTCCCAAAATGGAATAATTAAACTTGGAAAAATTACAGAATATTCCTTTCGATGCCAAAAATTGTCCCCTGGTCCAAATGTTCATAAGAATTTAATTATTGATTAATAAAAAATTAAACAAAGATCGGATAACAGCTTTCTCGCGGGTGATGCGCCAGTTGTTTGTTCATTTTTTTATTAATCAATAAACAAATTCCCATGAAAATTTGAAACAGGACAATTCTTGAGATCGAAAGGAATATACTGCAATTTTTTCAAGTTTAATTATTCGATATTAAGATAGAAATCCGAAGCCTGCGAAATCTAGTAACTTTGATGGTTGTGATTGTTCTTGATCACATGACTATGACCATTATCTTCTTACCTCTTCAATCCGTAAACGTACGATACTCCGATGCATTCGAAGAAAGCAATTATCAATAATGGAAAATTGCCACTGAAATTGTCGAACAGTAGAAAGACGTAACTGCCGGCTCCATGAGCAAACGCCATCGAGATGGTGCAGCAAACAAGGCAAATCGCTCCTGCAAATATATATTTTTTCTTAATAAGTTTATTGAGTTCAAGTTCAACCCCAATTAAAAATGTATAACTCACCAGTTAATATTTCTTTACGCAGATTCGGAAATAGTTTCATGTCGACTATACTCGTGACAACGCCCTCGAGGGTCCCGAATTGTGAATCGATTCCGAGGGTGAAGAGCATTAGAAAAAAGAGAACCGACCAAAACTGGGCACCGGGGAACTGATTTATCGCCTCGGTGAAAATGATGAAGGCCAATCCAGTTCCCGACGCAGACTGTATAAACGACACCTCATTTATTATCACGCTGTTTCATCCATTTTATCCGCTTTCTACATAATTTTTAATTCATTTGCGAGGCATTATGTCTTGTCGACTGCATACTCAGCCTTTTGTGCGCGTTTTAATAACAATAATAATAATTCTATTAATATAAAATAGTGAAATATTAATAATAGTTTTGATAAGTTATAAGAATGGAAGAGAGTAGATGGCCTAGAATTTGTTTAATGGAGGAAATGAGAGGGATAGAAAATAAAAATCCTACAATTAGGGGCAAAAATCTAAACGAACTTTTGAAGGAAGTAGGAATAGCAGAGATCGTATGAATGATAGCGCAAAAGACAGACCCAGAAAGATTAAAAGATAAAGGAAGGAATGGAAAACTTAAAAAAGGCAACAATACATTCAGAGGCAGAGTCGATAAGCAAATCAACGTTTTGCAAATGATATAAAATATTGATAGAAGGATCAAATGAGGAGATGTGGGCGAGATTGCGGTGGAAGTGTAGGGAGAGCCGGAAAAAAAGGAGAAAATGATTGGGCATGCAGGATTTGCAGGAAGGAAGAAGAGAGTATGGAGCACCTGCTAATTTGCGAAAAGGGAAAAGAACAGATAAGCAAAGGTTCAAAAACATACGTAAAAGAATGGATAGAGGAAATAGCGACCGCAAACATAGCGGAGAAATTGAATGAAAAACTAAAGGGAGAAGTAGACGCAAAATCATGTATGTATTTTAGAGAATTGGAGAAAATATGTAGGAAAGAGAGTGCGGAATAAAAAATGGACGAAAGAAAATTGTATGAAATGTAAAACGTTTTGTAAAAAACCCGAAGCGGTTGTGCAAATAAAATATACTATCTAATAATTTTGATAAAAATGATAATAATAATTATAATTAAATGATGAGATATTTAATAATTAATAATAAATTTTCGCGCGATTCTTTGCTAATTTTGAGTAAATTAGCTGGCGCTCGACGTATTTATTCATTTATTAAAATTATTAATTCGACAAAGAGCTCTGCCAACCGATGGGTCACGGCCGCATCAGGTGAAGGAAAGAAAATATTCTTTTATAAAAAAAATCTCGTCTCAATAATAACGTTGCACTATTGTCCTTTTATTTCTGCTTTTCCTAGTGATCGATCAATGCGTGAATCGTGTTATAAGTGGATATAAAATTGGACGCGCTGTCAAAACGATGTTGCAGGAATAATGGACAAAAAGTATAAAAATATTTGGTCTATAAAACGAATAAAATGAGACAAGAAATAAAAGACAATTTTGCTATATGAGAGCTGACATTTTTCAATTATCGGAGCGAGTGAAGTGCAAAGATGGAACTCACGTTGTCGAGCTCTTTCTCGAGATCACATTCCGGCAACTGCGGCATTATTAAATTATCGAGACTCTCGTTGCCGTTGGTGAAGTTCAAGAGCACCCCCGCCGGTGGCAATTCGATCGGAATCTTCTCAGCGTGCCCGAATATCTCGAGTAACGTTGCATTTCTGTCCTCGAGGCACTTCTCGTAGACCATAGTCGCTTTGAAACCTTTGATCGATCATTTTTAAAAAAATTATTTTAAAGACATTTTGCTCATATGGAAAATTTGAAGACTGTTCGAGTTGAATTAATTTTAGTTTTAAAGATTTGAAAAATGTTTTATAAGCATTAAAAAAATTAAAAATCCGTCGTCACTATAAAAAAATTATTTTCTGATTTCATTATTGCCGCATAACTTCAGAATTTGCAATAGAACCCTGAATGAAAATCCAAATATTTAAAACATGTTTTTAAGTGTAACTCCTTATTATGATAATAATGAAAGTCTTTCAAATTTGAAAGCATCATCAGAGATAAAAAAATCTTCTAGTTCCTTACCAATTATCGAAAATACAACAATTCCAGCGAACATCGAGGTGAAACAATTGGTGAGGCTGACCGTAATGGCGTCTCTGTAACAATTATTGTTAACCGGATTGTACGAGGAGAATGCGATCAAGCCACCGAAAGCGAGGCCCAGTGAGAAAAATATTTGTGTCCCAGCTTCGAGCCAAACTACAGGATCTGCCAGAGTGTGCCACTGTGTAAAAACAATTGTAAAAAAAAATATTTCATGTCACATTTGTCATTCACTTTCATGAACTTGGATTTAAAAAATAACGAACCTTTGGGGTGAACAAATGACGAACACCGTCCGACATTCCTGGTAGAGTTACACCCCGAAAAAAGAAAATAATGAGGACGAGATATGGAAAAGTCGCGGTTACGTAAACGACCTGAAACGCATCAAAGGCATTGTTAAATGTGCGAAGATAAAAAAGGTGATACATAAAAAACAGTGATGGAAAAACCAAAAAATATATTACCTTTCCGGAAGATGCAATTCCCTTGATCATGCACATGTAGACCAGGATCCAGGCTATGACGAGGGCTAGAGCGATCTTCCAATTAAATACCTCCGGAGTATCGATGTCTTTTGATACCATCAGAGTCGTACGGTACCAGAAGTATTGCGTAGGGCTGCTTTGCTATTATATCAATCAATTATGTATCAATCAATACTTTATTTATAATTTTATTATCCTTATTATTAACAAATATGATTTAAGTGATTCTTACAACGCATTCCGGCTCAGGAGCGTAAGACCCGTTTTGGAAATATTTATTCGGACATTCTGCCCAGGGTAGCTGTGATTGAAAGCTCTGAAAAACAATAAATAATACACGATAAAATTATTTTCGACCTGTAAATCATCATACTGGTCCACCCAACGAAAACTTTGAAATCTTCAACTACATTTTTCCAGGTTTTCAGTTTTTTAATCGGTTTTCCATTAACTAAATATGGACAAAAGTAAGCTTTTCGTACACCATTCTCTTTTTTATAAGAAATTACAAATGATATACAATAAATTCATTTTCGACCTGCAATCATCATACTGGTCCACCCAACGAAAACTTTGAAATCTTCAACTACATTTTTCCAGGTTTTCAGTTTTCAAATTGGTTTTTCATTAACTAAATATGTATAAAAGTAAGCTTTTTGTACCCCATTCTCTTTTTTATAAGAAATAATAAATAATACACAATAATCTCATTTTTGACCTGTAAATCATTATAAGTGCACCCAATGAAAACTTTGAAATCTTCAATTAGATTGTTCCAAGTTTTCAGTTTTTAAATCGGGTTTTCATTGACTAAATATGGATAAAAGTAAGCTTTTCGTACACCATTCTCTTTTTTATAAGATATAATAAACAATGCACAATAAATTAATTTTCGATCGATAAATCATCATACCGGTCCACCCAATGCAAACTTTGAAATCTTCAACTCCGTTTTTCCAGGTTTTCAGTTTTTAAATCGGTTTTTCATTAACTAAATATGGATTAAAGTAAACTGTTCGTACACCATTCTTTTTTTTATAAAAAAAGAAACAAAAACAAAGAGAACCACGTACGATAAACATTTTGTTATCAGTATATTATCAGTGATAAAAAAAATCGTAATTTGCGTTCAGTCATGGGTTTTTGACGGTGACAATAAATACTAGATGCGGATTTGAGTGTACACTTGCCTGTACAAAGTAAAAGAGGCACCAGGCGATTATGGTGTTATAATAGAGAGCGACGTTGAAGGAAACAACTGCGCTGCTTATACCTATACCCCCGAGATAAGGCGAGACTTGATTCCAAACTCCGATTGCGCCCTTTCGGAGTCTCTGCCCGATTGCGAGTTCGAGATAAAAAATGGGTATGCCCTCGATGGCGAGCATCACGAAGTACGGAATGAGAAAAGCCCCTGCGTAATTTCAATTTTCGTTTTTTCTTCTCTTTCTTCATCTTCATTTATGGCATCAAGTTTTAATTGAACGTCTGAATGATTGAATAGCATTATCTCACCACCACCGTTCTTCTGAGCGAGATATGGAAATCTCCAGACATTACCGAGACCAACGGCATATCCGACCGTTGCCAATAAAAATGTCAGCTTGCTGTCCCAATTTTCGCGATCGTCCTCTCCAGCTTCCGGACGAAAGATTCCTTTACCCTCGTTACTCCCAAGTTTGCTGCCTCCGATCACCTCGCTTACTACTGTTTTATTCTAATTTTTAAAAAAATTCTCGTTAATTATTCTTTATAATTCTATTATTCACTTTATAATGATTCCAATTTTATTAATTTATTAATCCCTCATTTATTTATATAAATATAGATCTTAATATTTAAATTGATTACCATTCTTTATATTTACATTATCATTATTATGTTAAAAAATTGAAAAATATTTTTAATAATTAAATACTATACAATTATTAATAAATTGATAGAAAATCAATATAAACGAAACTGTATCTACACATATGGGAAATTCTATATTTTAAGAATACCTTATTCGTATTTGGACTGGAGTCGTCGAACCCGGCATTGGTAGCCCCGTAATTAACGGATGATGATGGATTCTTCCGACTGTCCGTAACGAGTCTGCCCCGCATTTCTTTCATCTCGAGCCGGTCGACGCTTTTTTGCGGCTTCAAATCTCTCGAGCTCTGACGTCTCACCAGATGAGCAGTGTTCGCCATTATTCTTTTGATATTTTTATATACACTTTTTATTTATTATTTTTCTCTTTCTCTCTCTTTTATATATTTCTTTTTGAGTTCTTTTTTAAATATATATTTTTCTATATCTTTATCCAGCTGTCGCTGGTGCCTCTTTTCCTCCTTTTACGCGAGGAGGGATCAGACTCGCGGGCCACCCGCGTCTTTCGACTCCAGCATCCTGTCGATAAAAAATGACAATGAAAATTTATCTATTGAATCGTTTGAAAGTGACGTACTCTGTACATTGAATATCGTGTTGTAATTTAAAAAAAATTGAATTTTCATACTTTTTCATTGTACGATAATATATCTACATTTAATTATGGTATTTTTAATATTTAAAAAACATTTTAAAATATAATTACAGTCAATATTTCATTCACGGTATCTGAGAAAAAAATTTCTCATACGAGAATTTTAATTTTGACACATATTTTTGTGTATGGCATAAGAGAGGAATGAAAAAGCAGAAGCTGATTCATCGTGATCCAATCTCACACAGATATGTGCACGATCGAAAAACTTTTGCCACCACCGCCGGAGGAATAAAAAAGCTCTCTCCCTCCCACTCGATCTTTAAACGCTTTTTACGGAATGCTTTTTACGAATGAGTCTCTTTTTTTCCCTCGCTGTAGCAACTCAGTGGGAGTGGACATTTGCCATTCACGTATCTATTTGTTCTCATTCTCTCGAATGCACAAAGAGTTAGAGGAAAATCAAAAATCTATCAGCGTTTTTTCCTTCGTAACGGAACTTTCAGTCGTCAGCTGATTGCTGAGAAATGAGAAATAAGCACATTCTGCTTTTCATATTTCGATTAATATTCGAAAGCAAAAATAACTCGATTTGACAATTAAATGTGGATTACAATTTTTGATAAATATTTTTTCATTCATTCGATTTTAATTGTTATCAAATTTGTATTCAGAATTTCGATCTCGTCGCGAAATTTGTGACAATTTGTTTTTATCTTTTCGACGTGCACACCATTTTTTTAACAATAATAATAAAAACTATGACTCGTCGATAGTGCAAGTGACAAAAAAGTTTTTTTTAATATGTTTTTACAATTATTTCGAAGTTTTCTCGTTTCATTGTTCCGCGTTCCGACGCGTTGGGAAATTTTTTCTCGTAATCTGTAGTATTAAGCGCACGAAAATGAATGACTCGGCACTCGAAGTAAATTTAATTGTCTAAAAGCGAGGATATTAAAAAAAGAAAAAAAATACGATGAATAAATGAGTAAAGAAAAATAAATAAATCGAAAAATAAAGGAACAGATTTTTATCTGAAAAATCTTGATGTGACAGATTGTTGTTGCGAAAAGTCACGTTGACGTTGTAAACGCATCTGAGCGGGACGAGAAGGATGTTCGCACTGGCATCAAACATTCGAGCACTTTTGCATCCGATTCATCGATGCTGATCGTGTCAGAAGAAAAAGAGGGACGTGTCGACGTTAAATCGTCTTAAACTCGATAAATCAGATGATCCGATCCGATCTCCCGATTATATTTAACATAAATGATAATAAAATCTCAATCCTTCTTCTCAAAAATAATTTTCCAACAATTTTCCAAAAATATAATTCTCAGTTCCCAAATTTTTCTTTAATTAAAATTTAAACATAAAACGAGAATACACGCGATGAGTTTCAGGTCCAATTTTTAATCGATTTATTTTCAATGAAACGACTCGAGGAAATCTCAATTATATTTCAAGATTTATTCATCCGCTTAATTTCACAGGATTCACGTCGTAATTCATTAATTCAAATTTTCACTTTTAATTAAAATTAATTCAAAAAATTATTTTTTTTCAATTACAATAAAAATATAATAATAACATCAATCGCCACTGGGTAATAAAAATAAAACTCTACGTCCAAATTCAAACAGATTTCGTGTGCTACCAGGAGGATAAATCCAATGAGATAAATTCAATAAATCAAAACTGTTTTTTACTTTTTTTTTGTTCATTCGTAAATTTTTATCGCGGGCGACATCGAGCGTAGAGATAAAACGATGGTAATTATAATTCACGTACAATTACACATGAATGTAATTACAAGACCGCGGAAATGTGATGCGTACGGAAATAAAAATGAAAATAAAACAGAAATTACGCTGGGACTGACCTGCGGGGGCAAAGCGAACGAAGAAAGGCGTAAACGAGGCGAGCAGGGGCTCGTCTGCTTGGGGTACGAGGAGCAGAAAGCTACTGTGGCACCCTCTACCCCGAGTACTCACTTTTTATTCATTTACCTATATGCACCGTGTCCTGTTTCGCGACCTCACGAATCCCCATTGATGCGGAGGACGAGGAGGGTGCGGGCCATCGCCTTTTCGGATGCGCGCCGCCGAATCAATAGCGAGCGCTAGAGCGCCGGCGCCCCATCGACACATTTTCTTTTACTTCGTTTTTTTTTCACATTTTCCACGTCCAAATCGTATACTTTTACTATTTAAACCGTTCACTGATGATGGATATAGTACGATTCATTTTCTCATTTCTGTTATCATTTTGCTTCGCTCCGATTTATTTTGATAATTTTCAGGCGACGCTGGATTTCAATTTTTTTTTTTCAAATTTGATATTTAATGTTTTTTATCTTCTTTTTGGTAAAAATTTGTATGTGGGTTTCAAATGTAGGTGGGTGTCGACATCCGAATGAGAGGGAAAAAGGAAGAAACACGAGTATTTGAGGACTTCGATGTCCTGCGGAATGCGCGAAGCCATGAATTTGGTAAATAACAGCGAACAATTGATATGATTATAATCATATAAGAAAATGAACAAAAATTCCAATACAAATAATCAGTGCTACGAATAATCGATAATTATCGATTATTCGTAGCACTGATTATTTGTATTGGAAT
>JAPYYX010001506.1:0-50851 GCA_030522605.1 Cremastinae sp. B BG-2022a | reverse complement strand
GTTTTACAACATATTTTCTACGACAGCTTGGAGTATAATCCCGTAAATGTACTTGCCTCATTTTTTTACAGCATATATGCTGTTTTTTTGTAGATTAAATATATCTATAAAACATAAAAAAGTCTGTGCATGCATATAAACGGTAGGATCCATATTCACCTTTCGCGTAGGTGGACAAGAAACATGCTTCGAAATCGGTCGAATTTTACCATTTTTAAGATTTTTTTTTTCATTGTTTCAATTTTTCAATTTTATTGAATTTTAGGTTTATCTTACCTTACTCTTACTTTTTTTATTTATTATATACTTTCATTTTCATGATTATATTGAATTTTTTTTATTTCGATTTTTTATCGTAATTGACTTTATTTAATTTTCCTTTCTATGTACAAACATCGCATATCGAATAATACATTTTTATTAATTTTGAAAATTTGGGGTAATTGATTAACGAGCGAATAAAAATGAACGAAGGTTCCCCGGAGGACGAGAAAAAAAGGAAGAATTAAGAAGATATTGCTGGCAGAGCTCCGAGAATATTTTCTCTCCTCCGACAGAGGAGAGAATTCGTGTACCGAGTCCTCGATATAAATGTAAAGCGCGCACGAAACACAGGGTGGAAAGAAATTGCGAATAAAATAACGTACAAGCAAATAAATGAAAAAAGTGAATTTTGGCCACATGTACTGGCTAAAAAAATCAAGTTGAAGAAATAAATGAAAAAAACATTTTATTAATAAGGATAAATCAGATCCATCCTCTTCGTTTTTCTCCCACTCTTTCTTTTTCTTACGAAATGAAGATGTCCCGAAGACGTCGTGGGGTCCGAGCATATAAACGTTCGAACGTGCCCGTTGCATTTTTTTTCTCCCTCTTCCTCGTTCTCTTTTTTCCACCCCCGGTAGGACAGACACGCGAATAAAAATTGAACAAGGTACGAATTTTAATCGAATTTCATTCTACCGAGCGATATAACATTTTTTTCGAAAAAATATTTCTTTTCATTCCTTCAATTTTTAAAAATTTTCTTGC
The DNA here is from genome assembly GCA_030522605.1 of Cremastinae sp. B BG-2022a. NCBI lineage: Eukaryota > Metazoa > Arthropoda > Insecta > Hymenoptera > Ichneumonidae > Cremastinae sp. B BG-2022a. Next base: position 49,819 of record JAPYYX010001506.1, on the reverse strand, counting down.
AAAATTACTATTGCATTATTTACAATTAATGAAACTGGTAATAAAGATTTTAAAAAATTGTGAAGAAATAAATAATATTAAAAAATAAATAAAAAACAATTTTTGTCAAATAATCGATTTTTTTAAAATTAAATTTAATCGAACCCCAAGCGTATGTGTTATCAAATAATAAATAAAACCTTTATAAATGATCATCAATTGATCATGATTAATTTGTTAAATAACTTTTTTGAATCTAAAATAAAATTTTTTGTTGGAAATGTGAATTTTTATTTAAATTTTAAAATTGAAAAAAAAATAAAGGCATGAAAAATCGATAATTTTCCACGTTCGAAATCGCCGAAACTAATCGGATCTCAAGCGTGTGTGTTTTCCTCGATCACCGACGAGATCGAGAGAATTGATAATAACGATGAATGTTCGATAATCCGGGAGGTTGATGAGAAAAAAAAATAATAATGAGAGGGAAAAATGTGAGCAGGTGTATAGAATCGTGCAAACTTTGTCTTAAGGAGCGTAACAACTTCCGGCTTGAAGAAACCGTTCCGCGACCACACGCAGAACGTTGCAAAAAAATGCAAGAAACGAAATAAAGCTTGGTGGAAATAAAAAATAGAAAGGTATGCTAAGTATCACTAAACGCGTGTCTAATTAGCAAGCAATTTACGAGACAACGCTTATTTCAAAGTTACACTCTCGTTTTGAGGAAAAAAAATTGTCGAATTCTTTTTTGAGAATTTTTAATCATTTTTTTACAAAATTTCGTTATAGCTTTATTTTGTGTTATATGTCATTGCTTGTATTACGTTATACAATTGCTCCTGGTGAGGAGTATTTAATTAGTTTTGATAAAAAAAATGTAATGTTTTACTCTAACTCTGTTTTTTAAATTAAAAATTTTTTTGTATAACATTGGATTATCATTTTTTGTATTTTATTTTTCATTGGTTTATGATTTTAAGTAAAGAAAATTCTATTAATCTCTGATTCCTTATAAACTCTTGAAAAAAAAAAATTTACCTTGATTTTTTGTACAATTTTTATTTCGCTGAGCTTTTTGCTTTGGAGATTCTAGCTTACACTGTATGAAAACTTTCAGTCTTATTTTGCATTATGATTGGGGAAAAATTCAATTTCCATATCATAAAAAAATTTATTGAGATAATTGGCATATTTTTGAATAAATATAGTAGAGAAAATTGATTCCGACAGATTGATGAAGATTTAAAAAAAAATTAATGAAAAAGTAAACTTTTAGAAGTCACCTTTCATATTTTTGTAAATATACATTGTTTCTTTTACGTATGATTTTATACAGAGTCGAAGAGGAAGGTAAAAAATAAACAAACTTTGAAATCAGAAATTTCTCCTCATAGAAAATTGAATTCAAAATTATAAAATTTACATGAAATAAAGCTAATGAAAACTGAAAACGCAGCATCAAATCAAATTAAACTAAAAATTGAAATAAAAATGCAACAAACATAAAATCTAATTTCTCTCCAATATACGATTGACCCAATAAAATACTATCAACATCCCAATCAGAAAATCAAATTTTAAAAACGCACACAATTTTAATTACACAAAAAAAATGAATAAAATAATCTGAAATTTATTCCAAAAAAATGAAGTCAAGCCCTAATTCACTTTGTTACTTTATTTTTAAAGAAATCTCCATTATATTAGTATTATTGTAAAATAGCTGTTGAATATCCGTCGAAACACCTATCTAATTAAGATTGAAACATTCTGAAATTCCGGCTCGCCGGGTGAACGATAAAGTTGGAAACGTTATGGTCAACGCGGTTTGTCCAGGCTTATGGGATCGTTTAATTAATATTGGCGTACCACCAGGGGGGTAGAAAGAGAGATAAGAGAGAGAGAGAGAGAGAGAGTGAGACCCGCGAAAAAGTAAAAAGCGAGAAAGAGATCGTCTCAGGGTCTTGGCTCATCAGCACGAAATAACGTGCTACGAGGAACGACGATGACGAAGAACGACCACCTCTCACGATTCCAATCTCCCGGAACGCCAATCTCTTCTCTTTCTCATTTTTTCCCTCCATTTCTTTTTCCTCCTTTTTTTTCCTTCAAGACTAAAAAAATAATTACAATTTTTCTGAAAGCGCGATATACCGGCACGAGATCCCGAATTTTTTCGCGTCCTCCTGGCGCTTCTGGAGCGCGAGACCGGACTCGACCAATCACCGAGCGTTTTGTTATACCGAGCCAAGTGGGAGAAAAGACGCCTCCGCGAACGTTCACACGAGGGTTTCTACTGTAACCCCGTTTTTTTAAATCCTTTTTTCTTCCAACGAGACGAGTTTCTCGGGCGAGAGAATCGTGACGAGATGCGAATGACGACGAACCAATTTTGAGAGGCCATTTTTTTATTATTATCATATATATGTGTATATACAATGTGTATATGTATTATGTATTATATATGTGTGTAAATTTATATGTATTGTACGGATACATGTATACATGATTTTTTTAATGTTATTTTTTTTATTTTTTTTTATTTTTCGAGCTCTCGCAGCATGGAAAGGAACGGACGTGTATTTACGTTGAGGGAGTCTCCTGATTTTTCGGCAGCCCCAAATTATTGGACCACCCAGTCGAAGAGCCTGGAAATATCCTCCTCCTCTCCCGAGAGAGAGAGAGACCCTCAAGGGCTAATCTTCCGGCTGTTGGGATCAAAGTGGGGTTAATTGCGAGAACTTTTTCGCTCCGGAGCATCCCCGAGTTTTATGCCACTCCCTCGGGATTCGAATAGGGATCGCGCCATTTTTGGATTTTGCGGTCTTGAGGATTTCGGTTTTTTTGATTTCAGAAGGAATTTTGTTGGTTAAGATGATTTAGAAAAATGAAGGAGATTTTTTATACTTAATTTGAAGTAAATTTTTCGATAATATTCAATTTGTAATTTTATTTCGAGAAATGTTGAGAATTCGGATCTTGCGAATTTTGGATTTGGAGGTTTTGAAAGTTTCGGTTTTTATACTTATTTAGGAAGGAATTTTTTTAATTTTAAATTATCAATAAAAATAAAGGAGGTTTTAGGTAATTAAAATTCAAAATGTTATTAACATTTAGTTTATGTTTTTTCATTCAAAATTTTTATAAAATTTGGATCTCAAAATTTTTTAATTTTGAAGTTTGGAGAGCTTGCAGATTTGAAGGAATTTATTAGTTGAGATGATTTTAATAAAAAAGTAGGAGATTTTCGATCCTTTAAAACAAATGTTTATAATATTCAATTTTGAATGGAGTTTAAAATTTTGATGAATTTGGATCATGCCATTTTTCGATTTGGAAGTTTGGAGAGCTTGCAGTTTTTAAGTAATTTGATGGAAGGAAGGACAAAAAAACTTTTTGGACGATCAATAGAAACCAATTATACTGTTGATAATTTGAAATACATTATCAAAATTTGAGAATACAAATGTCGCCGTTTTTGGATTTTCAGGTTTCCTGAGTTTTTGTTTTCAGGAAAGAATTTTATTATTTGGGATGTGGTTCATGATGAATGCCATTTTGGTAATTAAGAAAATTCAGTAGTTTAATATCGATAAACTTTTTTATTTGTACAAAATTTATATGTATATATTTTTTGATGAATAAAAGTAAGCGATACATCTGATAAATTTAAACATTCCAGTGGTGAAATAATTATCAAATTTCAGTTTTTTTAAATGTTTTTGAGGTCAAAGCCTTTAGTTTTTGAAAAAGTATTTTTTCAAAAATAATAATTAATAATTTAAATAATAGAATAATATGTACGTCGGAACTGGCATGATGTTATCTGCAGTTGAAACATTTTCTAATAAATTATTTACTCCTTGAGTACAAATATCTGCTGTAGTCAATATTTGTTATGCAAAATTTTCGTTGTTTTAACGTTACAAAAAGAATTTCTTCGGGAAAATTAATCTAAAAAAATTTTTTTGGCGCATTGTCTGATCCCATTAACAAAATCTATTTCTATAGAGCTGAAATTGTCATGCTGTCTCTTTCAATTTTAATACTTTTTTTATGTTTTGACATTTTTAATAATGTAGTTACGTCATATCACAATATGAAAAAAAACTTTATATTAAAAAATCATAAAAACTTAAAATTCAAGTGAAAAATTTTCCTGTTCTGGTATGATTTGAAAACAACTTCGATCAGGAAGAAAAAATGTGTACCGATTCATAAATTCAATTTCATTTTTACTTTAATTAATTCATTAATTCAATCACAATATCCATAAACTTCTTTTTTGCAGTTTGACAACTTTTCTAAAACGCTGTTGTTACGTCCTGATGCAGTTATAGCTGATGTGATTTTATTATTCTTTCTGCATTATGCGCTATCGAGTTCAATATAAGACTGTTGAAGTTCGTTTGTTCGACTCAGCATATTGCGAGAGGACGGACTCTGAGTCGAAATGTTAAAAATTAAAAATGAGAATTGAATTGTGAAGTAACCCGATGAGTTCCCTCCTATCAACAACTGGCCCCGATCCCAAATCTATCTTTATACATTCAAAATGGGGCGAAAACCCTTCGCATCCCTCGGAACTTTCCAGGACGTGTAACACTGTCTATCCAGCCTTCGAGGATTTTGGGAAGATTCATGAATAAGACTCGATATTAAGATTATCTGTTTGATTTTAAATAAAAAATTTGATAACAACTCATAAATTTATTTATCCGATTCCAATATTAATTAAATTCATACGCCAAATCCTTCATCTTATTTTCTGCAATTTGATAAATTTTCCAAAATTCGGTCCGCTCAACTTTTGGTCACGTCGAGAAAAATCACAAACAAACAAAATCATACTGTTATTTGTTTGACTCAATTAAAAATTCAATATCAATGCATGAAATCAATTGAAACGCCCATATCAATAAAATTCATTAATAAAATCCGCCATTTTGTTTTTTTTTGCAATTTGTTAATTTTTCCGAAGCATTGTCCACTCAGCCTCCGGTCACGACGAAAAAAATCAAAAAAAAAAAAACGATCGTACGATGGACGTATCTCCTCGGGAATAAAGAAGATGCTTACGAACACGAAACCGCGCGCACATACACGATCTTTATGATCATGCGAAATTCCTCGCTCGTCGTAAAACTATTTTATAGGAGATGTAGACAGGAGTTTCTTTATAACCTCCTCCCCGTTTCACCCCCTGCCCCTTTCTATCCTCTCGTTTTATTTATTTTTTCTCCCGGACGTCCATTTGTCTTTTTATTTTATTTTATTTTCGGGGCCTCGCGAGTGAGTTGGAGCTCGCGCGAGGTATTATCTCGTCCTTAAACTTTATATACGCATTTATTGAGATTTTATATATTGTATATTCACTCGGGGAAATTTATATCTCCCCCACTTTTTTTTCTTGAGATTTTTTTTCCGACCCTTTCTCCCTTTCCAGCGACGTAAATCTTCATCGACGCTAAAAAGATTAGGCGATGAGGATCTCTGTTGACAATGTCGTAAAATAATCGAAAAGAAATTTTTTGAAAATTTTTTTTTTCTCGCTTCTATGTACGTCTTTTTTTCGATTCGAGTCCCGGGGCAATCACAGCGAAAAAGAAAGGACGTCAATATAGATAGAGAGATTCCTTTTTTGTCTTCTGCTTTTTTTTAACACGTGTATCATAATGAAAGAAGTGTCAAAAGGTTTTAAAAATTAAGAGACATTTTTCCTCTCTTGTTTCTTATATTTTTATGCCTCTTTTATTTTTTTTTATTTTTGTTGCTGTCGTAAAGAATCGTGTGAACCACGCTCGCAGAGTTTATTCACAATGTTCGAGAGAAGTCGCGTGGCTTTTTCATTCTGTGTGTATAAGAATTAATGCTAAATATCACGAGACTTAAAATAATAATTAAAAAAATTGTCGTTTGAATATTAACTAAAATTATTGTCAGTCTTATGTACAAGCTTAAAATTATCAAAAACAAGATCTGTGTTAAAATAATGTACACTTTTCTAAATGGGTCATTTATGGGGCTGTTGAGTTTTAAAAAAACATTTATAACTAAAAAAATGATCCTTTTCGAAAATTTAAGATTCGATTTTTTAAAAATCGATGAGAATCTTGCGCCTTGCTTAATTTAAAACTTTGAGGAGTGTGTAATACTTCACGACCCGTTTAGAAGAGTATTGCAAAATAAAAATGCAAAAACCATCGACGTGGCTATAATTACGCGAAATAAGAGATACGCGGAAAGCTTCGCATAAGGAAAAAAAATACAAAAAAATATTTGATGCTAATGTATGAAAGACCATGGACCTAAATTTTCTTAAATTCTTTTCTTATAAAAGATAAATTAAAATCACTAAATTCGGTAGCTGATAAAATATCGACAACTGCTTTTTGAGGATTTTGAATTACATTGAGGATGTTAAAATATGAAAACAAGAAATAAAAAAAAAACAATTGAGTACCTATCGGCGATTCTTGATTGTCAACACCATTTAAATCGACGTTGCGGATTTACGCGTTCATTTGAATTTAATCCTGAGTGAGGAAGAATAAAAAAAATTTAAATAACAGAGTTACCATAGGCAAGTATTGACAGTTCTCTTGATGTGACAGGTGTTACAAGTAACTTCGCAACACCACTTAAATTGACATTGCTGATCCATGATTGGTTGACGTATGAAAGGCTACAAATTGAAGTTTTCTTAAATATTTTCATCCAAAAACTAGACAATTGAAATTTGGAAAATGTAGGTGACAGGTGTTACAAGTCACTTCGTAACACCACTTAAATCGTCATTGGCAGTTGACGATTTGTTAATGTAGGAAAGACCATACATCTTATTTTCTGAAATATTTTTGCGAACACAATCAAATCCAAAGGAATCAAATTTAAACAATGTCAATTACAGGTGTTATAAGTACTTCGCAACACCACTTAAATCGAAATTGGCAGTTGAAAGCTGACATACGAAAGACCATGGATCCAAGTACTGCTTTTTAAAATTTGATTCTGGTTACGAAAAAAACTGTAATAAAAAGAAATGTATGCAATACATTTAATTCAGTAACTATATCGGCAAGTATTGACAGTCCTCTTGACGTGGCAGGTGTTGCAAGTGACTTCACAACACCACTTAAATCAACATTGGCAGTTGAAAACTGACATACGAAAGACCATGGATCCAAGTACTGCTTTTTAAAATTTGATTCTGGTTACGAAAAAAACTGTAATAAGAAGAAATGTATGCAATACATTTAATTCAGTAACTATCGGCAAGTATTGACAGTCCTCTTGACGTGGCAGGTGTTGCAAGTGACTTCGCAACACCATTTAAATCGACATTGACAATTGACTTTTTCCCTGACGATTTTTGTGTCGTAACCTCTACCGCAGCAGAGAAGTTCGCAGCCCTCGACGCCAGGGCTCGTCGCGTTGCATTGACGCCCTTGAGTACCGAGCGATCCGGTTTTCCGATTAGTTCGGCAGAAATCAGGTGAATCTTCACTATAGACGAGATCGCTTCTGCTCGGTGGTTTTATCGTTCTTCCCTCTGTTATGAATTTGTGACCATCGTTGCTGGGTATGACCTTCGCCGCTCCATCGAACGAGTCCTTCAAATGGTCACCGATCTCGCGAAAATTCGGCATCTTTCGCCAACAGGTCCGCACCGTGCACGAACCTGACAGACCGTGACATTTGCACTCGGTCCTCATAAAATTTCTCACCGCCTGGACCCGAAAAATAGAATCCGGAATAAAAAACATTTATAACAAATTATAAACAATTGAAAAAATTTGTAAATATTTTCAACGAAATTATAAGATTGTGTTAACATTTTATAAGTATTTTTTAAAATTTACAAAAACAAATTGATTATCTTTTTCGTACCAGACGTCCGGCGTCGTTGTTGTGAAGCTTGACAAGTGTTTTGATGTCGCTTCGCTTTCGATAAGGCGCATCCATGAAGTCACGAGACTTTTTAAAACCGAAATTGACATTATCACCGCAGCCACCCCATTCCCAGTCACCCTCGATCGGTCCGTTCTTTCCTGACATCCCGTTCCCATAATTTCTGGACTCCTTATCATTTTTGTTGCCTATATTGGTTTTTTAAATATTTTTTTGGTAATTCTTTACTTTAGCAACTTTTGCAAAAAAAATGGCTCTAGATTTTGTTTTTAGATAAATCGTAATATTTTATCATAAATAATAATATTATTGAAGAAAAGAATTAACAAATTTTTTCGTTAGATTTATTTCTATCATGTGTTTTACCTCTAGCTGTGACTTTGTCACAAGAGCACTCAACTAGGTCTCCCATTGTGCATGCCCTCGTTACCACGTAAGTCACACCAGCTGCGGTAATCGCATTGACAAATCCAGTTTCTCTCGTGTCTGCAACATATAAATAAATACAGAATAAAAAATTGATTCAAATTACTAAAATAAAAATTAAAAAAAAATAGCTAACAAAAAGTACATATAAAATACATATTACAATACATACATATATATAAAAATCACAAAAAACATTTCCTCATGAAAATAAAAAAAGGTGATGGGAACGTGGAAGAAAAAGATCGTTTCGATGTAGAAAGAGCAAAAAAATCAAGTGGGAGGAGAGCAAAAAAAAAAGATTTTTTTGAGGACGCGAGGGAGTCGCGAAAAAAAGGGTCCTGTGAGAATTTTCGGGTCCCAGGGCGACCAGAGGTAGCCTCGACATTACCGATCTCAGAGCATTTAAAAATAAGATGTGTCCGTCCGTGTCTGACAAAAATAAAACTTCAGGGATCTCGTTGTGTCGACGTGATATAAAAATTTTTTGGGTGCGCCTACTTCCCCTGTATTGGGTTTCACCTGTCAAGTTTCCACTCCATCATTATCCGGACAATAAGCTCGCACGGTAGTTCCAACCCCTTAAAAAAAATATACTTCATTATACATGCATTCCTTTACCGATTTCGTTTTTTTTTCGAAGAACATCCGGGCTTTGCAAATTCTTTCTCATTCTTTTTTTTCAGTGAACTATTTTAATGTTATTGATGCCATTAACGATGAATCATTTGACGAAAAAATCGATTTTTTTTCTCCGATCAAATTGACTCGTAATCTTGTCTCCTGGACGAGAATGCGATAATTGCGCAATAATAAATGTGCGTGCTGGTACGAAAGGAAAAGATAGTTGAGGAATGAAAGAGCTCGATGAAAAATAAAAGACGGAGTAACGAGATCTCGCGTAGGAATTTCACAGGTATCGAAGGATCAAAACGTGACGGTTCGTGGCAACGATCGGGAAGATTCGTCAAGTATTTCTATAGCGTGTATATACCAGAGCCTCGTTCCAGTATCTCAGTCCGTCTGTTCGTCTCCCCCCGTGCGTCGCGATCGAGACCGATTGAATTGGAACGATGAAAAGGAGAAGCGAAAAGCGATATATCGTTTCTCTTGATCGCATCACTCGCTCTTTTGCCAACAGAGAGGTGCTTACAATTACGCGCAAATTCTTAAGAATCTTTTACTTTTTGATTAAAAAATTAGTATAAAAACTTGCGTTGTCATTTTTAATTTGGTTTGGAAAATCGTTAAGGGTGTCGATTAATTTTAACGATTTGTCGTAAGGGATCGATTGATTGATTGATTGGATCTATTTATGCCTTGGTTAAACCACGGGAAAGTTGGAATGAATGACGGAAATTGGTATCCGAGATATTTTATTGGTGATTGCCCTGATCAATGATGAAGAACTATGTAACAAACCGATTATCCAAAACCGACCACTGGGTCATCTGGCCGACCAATCGATTAACAACCAATCGTAAACTGACAAACTAACCAACCAAGTGATCAACCATCTAACCAACCAACCAATCCGCAAACCGACAAACCAACCAACTAAGAGATCAATCATCCAGTAGACCAACCAACCAACCATACAACCAATTAACCAATCCACCAATCAACTATTAAGGAGAGCATTTATCAATTGATCTACAAAATGACAACCAAGGAATGAACCCAGCCAACCAACCAACCAACCAACCAACCAACCAACCAACCAACCAACCAACCAACCAACCAACCAACCAACCAACCAACCAACCAACCAACCAACCAATCAACCAATCAACCAACCAATCAACCAATCAACCAACCAACCAACCAACCAACCAACCTAAGTTTTCGTCAAGATATAACAAACATCATTGTCAATAATTATACTTTCATAATATGGAAAGAACTTATTCGTGAAATCGTGTTAATATATAATCCTTAATGTGACTTTTGTGACATGTCCAATGTTGATCATCTTGAAATGAATTTTCCTCAAAATGGTTAAGACATGAAATACTACCACACACTTTAATGACATATAACCAGTACAAGATTTTCAACTCCTTTGACATGGGATAAGCAAGAACATCGATGACTTCAGACGAATGGGTGACGATGAATAAATGAATGAATGAATATCTTATCGTGCTATGATACCCCTTAATCAAATATGCATCGATAAACAATCGGTAGACAATTAAATTAAAATTAAACTTAAGATCCAAGCTAATGAAGAAGGACAGTTAACGAAACAACAAAACGAAAAAGTTGTTTATTTTATTTAGTTATTTTGTCTGAAGAGCAAGGGAGAGCGAGACAGATATAGATAAATGAAGGGTTGTGTGCGTGAGTCGCGGAGGGCGCGCTCGGTTTCTGCTCGGTTGAGCGGGCGCGCGGAGGCAGAAAGCGAACGGCAGCAACGATCGAGAAAAGGGTATAAGCGATCGTTCGAGAAGAGAGACGGAACAAGATGAGGAAGGAGAAAAGAGAGAAAGATAGAAAGAGAAAGAGAGAGGAGTCTCGCATTTAAGCTTCTCTTCGATGGGTTCCCATGGATTCCAAGCCTCTGGTGGATATCTTTGGCACGGATCGATGGACGGCGGATCGTTTCGAATCCATAGACATTTTCTCTCTCTTTCTCCTTTTTTTACCATTTTTTGTTTCCTCCTTTTTCCTATCTCTGTCTTTTTTTCTTCATCTCTTTATCTCTCTCTGTCTTTATTTCTTTCTCTCTCTTTCTTCTGCCACACCGCCCGCGTATATCTTCTGATACATCAGCCTCACCTTTCAGTGCGTATTTAAACGATACGATAGTTTTTATATACAAGCGATCTTGATATCGCTCCTCTTTTCTCTCTTTCCCTCTTTTTATCCTTTTTCATCTCTTTCTCTGTCTCTCCTCCCTTCTCCTCACATCCAAGGAAGCAACGAGCCTCCTGACTTTTTCTCTCTTTCTTCCATTCTTTTTATTTATATGGCTTTTTTTCCTTCAACCGCTGCCTCCTTTTCTCTCCTTTTCCTTGCTTCTTGATCGCAAAATCCAATACCACCGCAATCGCGAGCCGTTTGTTATTTTCCTCCGCGCCCAAACGACGAGGATTTGCTCGGGCAACGTGAGAAATCGACATGGAATCCAGGAAAGCTCAAAATTTACACACTTCGTGATATCAAGGTCGAAGTAAGGGAAATTTTTTTTTCAAATGAAAATCGGTTATTAAGATAAGGATGTAACGTACTTATCATTCAGACATTGTGATGTTTATCAATGTACAAGATGTCTCACGCATCAATATCAATAACGAAAAATTGAATTAGTTACGAAATTTCGAGATGAAAAGCTTTTTTGCGGTTTTCGATCCGACCAAATACCGAAGCGTTATCGCCGGATGAAGATATGAGCCAATCAGCAAATTCCGCGTAAGGTACAACATTGTGACGTAATGGTCTCTTTTCTTTTCTTATTGGCTCTCGCGGTTAAGCTTCGATGACATTGTTACCGGTACGTTCAATAAATAAAGGTCTATTTCTCTTAAACCTTTGTCTCAAATATAATGATCCAACGAAAGTAGTAAAGTTTGTAAATTACAGTTGAAAATGTTGTGACGTCATAAGGTCGTAATATTCAAGGTCGCAATACATTTCGTAAAGCTCAGGTCTATTTCTCTTAAATAACCTTTGTCTCAAATATAATGATCCAACGAAAGTAGTAAAGTTTGTAAATTACATTTGAAAATGTTGTGACGTCATAAGGTCGTAATATTCAAGGTCGCAATACATTTCGTAAAGCTCAGGTCTATTTCTCTTAAACGTTTATCTCAAATATAATGATCCAACGAAAGTAGTAAAGTTTGTAAATTACAGTTGAAAATGTTGTGACGTCATAAGGTTGTAATATTCAAGGTCGCAATCCATTTCGTAAAAAATAACATTCATTTTTGTTAAAAATTTTTATTCACTAAATATCCCGTTGTAAATTTAACACAAAATTGTTTCATACGTTCAAAAAAATTATGATAAAACTTAAGACATTGCTAGACATTTAAAAAATATCGTTTTCTTTTCTTCAGATGTTTTTCTACTTGTTTTTCTTTCTCTATTTTTATCTCTAATGTTTTTCTCCACATATAAAGCGATAGCGAAACGAGACCGCGATTTGTTCCCCGGTGATTTGTTTCGTGACGCGAAATTTATCGCAAGCGAGTTAACATTAGAGCGCCATTTGCTCCTCGAGATTTAAAATATAAGCGCAATCGTGCCGGCGACTTGGAGAGAGAAGATCGTTGCTCGGAGATTGAGAACCGATCGATCTCAGCGGCGAGCATATCGATCCATTCCCTCGTAGAAACAAGAATAATAAAACGAAAGAAGAAAACGTCGAGTTCTGTCTGGAAATCCACGCTCTCTCCGTCACTTTGCCACCGTTTAATTTAATTTTTTTTAAACAATAATTTTTTAACTTTAATTTTTCTTATCGAGCTATGATTTCTGGCTAGTTCCTTCGTATCAATAAATAATTTCTTATCAATCATATCAGTAAATAAATTTCATTGCATTATTTTTATTAGAATTTTCTTAAAAATCGTTTATTCTTTTAGAACAAAAGAAGGAATGAGAAAAGAAGAAAAAATTTCTCCCTCGCTCATCTGAGTTTCTCTCTTTTTTTGCTCTTCTCTCTTTCTCTCTCGTCTTTTCTTTTCCCCTGGTTCTCTTAAACGTCTACGATTCAGGCATTAATCTTCGTCCTCGACACCCCCATTCGTCCAGTGGAAAGGTATTTCGCAAGAGAAGAAGATCCCGGCGCGAACGGTTCGAGAAAACCAGAATGGAGGAACGACTTTTTTAAAGAGGGCAAAGAGGAAAATACCTCAAAAAAATGTCAACTAAAAAAGTACAAATATATGCATAAAATATACAATATATCATACATAATATACATTTTGACGACATTTTCATTGTTTTTGGCCCAATGGATCTATCTTATTTTTTTCTTTTGAAAAATTTTAACAATTCTTATCGGGCGTATATGGGGCATTCCACGCCAAATTTTCCTATTTTGAAACTTGCATGTCCGGTGTTGCTGATATTTGACTATCTCTTGATGCTATTCGAAAAATTTGCGATTTTTTTATCAAGCCAATCATGTGATAATCATAAAATCAACATTTTCCAAAACTGTATTTATAATTGTTGTTTAAACGATCATAACTTCTAGCAAAATGCTTCAATTACAAACTTTTTTCAGACTATGTGGTTTTTAAAATATATTTTCTAAACACATTTTATACAAAAAATTATTCTTACCTAATTTCATCTATTTTTTTAAGGGTGGTCTAGAGATGAAAATTTCAACTATTTTCACGATTTTTTTTGCCATTAAAAATTTTAAAAACGATGTTTCAACTTTTCAGGCTTATTACTACGTTTATTGAACATACAAAAAAAATTTTTTTCCATTTCAAAAACAATATTTATTATTTAAAAAATGGCGCTGAAAATTCCCTTACTAAAAATCGGACCCGGACGGTGTAGATGATTTCGAGACTTCTACTCATCCAAAACACAAAATCAAAAAAGATTCTTAATCAGAAAGAATGCAGCTATGGCCGGAACTAGAACAAATCGAAAAAATTGAAAATTGACAAAATGGCGCTCTTTTGAAAGAAAAGTTCGTAAAATCGGGTTTTTTCATTAGTTTTTTAGTGTAAAAAATAGGAAATTATTTAAATAAAATTATGATTATAGTTCCGGCGATAGCCATACATGTTTGTGAACAACATATCCAAATTCCAAGTGATTCGGTTGAATACTTTTTTTGTTTTCATCTGCACCGTGCCGAAAAAAAGTCGTTTCGAGATAAATGAGTTTAAAGTTTGACGTACGCATACTCTAAGATACACTCTCCACCTGGTTAATGGGCTGTAGAAGCTATAATATTGGGAATTGCTGCATGAAAATTTCACAGTATATTCTTGAGATACTATACTTTCGAAATATCGAAAAAAATCGAATTTTTGAAAATTCTAGACAACCGGGTCCCCTTAATTTGAGACCACAGGCACGATTTTTAAAATTAAACGTTTCGAATTTGTTTAAATTTTCAAAAATACTCAAATAAAAATCAAAAATATAATACACGTAATGTACTAAATATATCATACATAATTTAAATTCTCATTGTTTTTTGGCTGTTTTTTTGGATCTTTCGGGACATTTCTTATCAGGCGTATTGGATCTATAAATACACATAATATATAAAATATATCGTTATATCTATAATGTATATTTTGAAGACATTTTCATTGTTTTTTTGGCTCAATGAATCTTTCGCAACATTTCTGATCTGGCGAGGAGGACGAGAAGGGTAAAGAGAGAAGAGGAAGACGAGGACGATGAGAGAGTATACAAGAGCATTCAAATGTCAATGGTAACCGAGAGCGAAGTCTAACAGAGTAACAAATCTGTCTCAGGCTCCTTTCCTTCCACTCTTTCTTATTCCATCTCCTCCCTTCTCTCTCTCTATCTCTCTTTTTTTCCGTTTTTTCAGCATTTTTCTTACTTTTTTTTTACTTTCGTCCATTTGCAAACGGAGTCAGTGTCAGCGTCCACCGATATGCGGGAGAAAAGGCTTCAGCGCGAAGGAACGAGGGACGGGACAAAAAGTCGATACAATAAACGTATACGGGACACTAAACTGTTTGCCGTCTTGTCAATTTCTCCCCTTTGTGAATACCATCTCGCGACGATCGACGATTATACATCGAATTTCGCGTATCATGGGACAACGAAGTTTTCAACAATTTTCACTTTCATTTTTCAAATTTTCAAAAATATTTTTATTTTTTAAATTATAATAAGTTGACAAAGATTAGATTATTCTTTAAACTATTGTATTTAATGTTTATTATAATAAAAACAATGGTAATTGCAAGAATTTAAAATTATTAAATAATTCAATTAAGAAATAAACAATGGATGTAACTAATGAGTAAAAAATTTACAAGTTAATATTTTGTATCATAAATTTTTATTTACGTAAACATACTTATTGAAAAAATGTATTGATAAAATAAAATAGCAGGAGTCGTTAATCGTTCTCGGTTCAAGGGTGAAATAATTTTTCTACAGAATTTTCCATCGATTATTCACGGACGGAGAAGAATTTTTTTCTCCTCATTTCTCACTCCTGGGGTCCTGCTAATGTACTCGTTTGAGTAATTATGAGGACGGGAACGAAATTAATAACGCGAGGAAGAATAAGAAGCGAGAAGGGAATAAAGAAAAGTCATGGGAAGTTACAAATCTATTTTCTGTATAATAAACGCTACCGGTTTCCTGTTTTATAAAGTAGAACTAATTCGTAGCCAGAGTTCGCTCGTTCCTGGAGCTCTTTTTTTTCTAACAATGAAATACGACGTGTTTCAGGTCCCGAAGGAGAATTTTTCCCTTTAGAATGTCCCAAGGATATGCGGATCCTTCCACGCAACGTCCAAAGGGATAAAAGGACTCTCAAAGAGGGACAACGAAGTCCGATGATGTCCCGATGAGCGTGAGGACCAGACAGGATAAAGGACGAATTTTCCGGACTGTAAATAACGCGAATTTTCGGTAGGAAAATTATTTTCCCTCGTCCTTGAACGTGCCAGGAGCCTCGATAAATATTTTGCGCTACCTTCCAAAATATAATCTTTTTTTTTTACATTTTATTTTTTTTTTCCTCGCTGACGCTTTGTCTCGATTGGTCGCGCTCTCTCAGATCGTGACGAGGATTGACGAGTGTCCTGATGTCTCTCGAGTCCTTCACCGTTCGACGAGATTGAATTATACAAAGACAGAGAGCGAACGATCTCTCCTGGACACTTGAATCGGGGAAGCTTCACCCATCAATGATCGACCGAGAGACGGAGAAAGAATTTTATTCTGTGTTAAAAGTCACCTCGAGCGATTCCTTGTCAATGTTACTGCACGAAAAGCTTCTCTCTCCCTCTATCTCTCTTTCTCTCTCTCTTCTATCATTCAATCAATCGGCACACATCCTTGAGAAATCGAGACCGATTTATTTCTTACGAAACAAGATTTATCAGGCAAAATTTTCCCTCCATTCGTCTCGGTTTCTCAATCGGGGTTTGCAACTCGGGAATTTGTCACTTTTTTGTCAATTCTTGGCGAAAAAGATGGGAAAACTGTCAAATATTAAAAATTATACGATTATATCACTCGACAGCGTTTCAACGAATCGAAAAAAAATTTAACATAAAAAAAAGTTAAATTAACGAAAGCTACAAAAAATGATAAAAAAAATATAGAAACCGCGTTATCTTATTCGATATACTTTTTTTTCTGTCAAAAGTTGACAGAATGGTCAAATATGAGAAATGATACGATTATATCACAAATTGTGCTACTTACTCGATAAAAATATTTTGATAAATTTATTTTTTATTTTTTATTTAAAATCATTTTAGAATCGAGTACATTTGCTTCAGAATTCTATATATTAAAACTATTTCACCACTTATTTATATATTTTGCTCTTACGTCATCGCTGCATAAAAACTGAAAAACTGAAAAAATCAACAATAAACAAAAAAATAAATAAATAAAATGAAAAAATATCAACGAGGGTGGTCTCAGCCCCTTTCCTCTCCCTCTCTCTATTATTTTCCTCGATTTTTCGTTTAAATGTGAAATGAAAAAACGAAAAAGTAAAAGTAAATGAAATCGGTACTAAATCGGGGCTAATTATTTGGCAGTAAATGCCGGGAGGACGAGGGAGCCGCTCGTAAACGCTCGCGCGAGCGAGCGTCGAAAAATAAGAAAAATCGAAAACCGAGAAAAATCCAACACAGACGCATCATCGAAAAAAAAAGTTGAGAAAAGAGGAATAAAGATAAAATGAAAAAATAAACGCACACGCGAGATAATATCTGTGTTTATTTGAACGATAAACGAATATGAATATGCATGAATTCTTGTGTACATGTGTGCGTGCGCTCTCTCGATAATGATCTCTTTAAGAAATCTCCAATAAAATCGAATAAAGTATTGGTATTATACGCGTTTGCTCCACCGGTTCTCGAATTCTCCTCTCCCCCTTGTCCTCATCTCTGTTTATCGAAGATCCAAATATTCGAAATTCTTGAAAAATTTGAGGAAAAAATGTCTAATTGTCGAAATAACGTCTCCACCTTGGTAAAACATTTTTGTCGACTAATGTGACAAAATGACGTTAAAATTTTGATATTATTCGATAATTTTATGTATGAAAATTTCCCAAACGATTTTGATCAGAGTTTTATTTATAAAAATAACACAATTTGTAATTTCCTCGTGTTTGACGATTGGAAATTTTATAGTGAACATTCATATTTTTCATCAATTTAGATACAACTTTATTTATAAAAGAAGTAAAATTATCAAATTATTTATTGACTCCTAAATTAGTAGTCGAATAAACTTTTGCTATTGGAAATTTCCAAATAACATTTTTTCAAAACTTGAAATTTAAAATTCTGTTTACAGGGAAATTACGTGATAAAGAGAAATTTAATTTGAAAATAAATCTTCCATCAATTTCTAAATTAAATTTTTTCAAATAAACAAATATTTGAAATAGAGTAATGTCAAATGTAAATAGTAAACTAATTTTCACTCCTCAATTAGAAGTGAAATGACCTTTAGCATTGAAAATACGAAAATAAAATTTCTTCGAAAACAAATTTGAATTAACGAATCCGAGCCGTTGAAAAGCAATTAAAGTCAATATTCGAGGAAACTAATGAAGTAAATGTCAATTCCGTGTTTAACACTTTTGGGGAAATTAGTTAAAATTGAGAGCTAGGCACGGAGTTAGATCTGGAGAATAATTGTGACGTGTCGAAAGTAACTGTACAGGTCCCCGACGACGAGTGGTAGGAGCGTTTCCAGGTTCGTAGCGACGCGTGTGTGCGTCCTCTTCGTCGAGCACAAGAAAAGAAGAGACGAGAGGCTACCGCATCGGCAATTACAACGGCACGACGACGCCTATCTTAATTTTCTCGATTTGACGTTTATATACATATATTTATTTCCACATACGAGCACGCACACAATCTACGGACGTTTAATTTTTATGGTCGCGATCCTGATGCGATAGGCTCAGGTAGCTCCAGCTGTGTGGTCCGGAGCAAGCCCGAGTGCGATCGTCGCCACGACGGACATGCACACCCGCGCCGCGTTCCTCTTTTATCGCTCTCTCTCTCTCTCTCTTTCTCTCTTCTTCATTCTTGATCTCTTTCTCTCTTTTTTTCTCCCAAATTTGAATCCTGTCGCACGCTCCCAAAGATATTCGGCTACTTTTCCCATATCGATGACAACGATCGCTTTCCTCGAAACTTCCCCACAGAAACGACTTTTATTTTCGAGACAAAAAATGTTAAGGTAGCGAGAACATTAAGAGGTTTTGGCATACGATGATATATAGATAAATTTAAGACACACGAGGAATTGGAAAAGTATTAAATTTTTGATGAAACGAGAGAATGTTTCTTATATATCGAATTTTATTATGTACTAAAAGTTTTGAAGAATTGTCCTCCATGACGGATGATTTGATCGCAAAATGGTAAATAAAGCAAAGTGAAGATATTAAAATATTATAGATATGTACATATGTTTTTTGTTTTCTTAATAAAACAAAAAACATATGTTTTTATCTTATAATTAATATCTTAATAAAACAAAAAAAACATATGTTTTTTTATTTTATTAAGAAATGTAAATAGCATATTATAGATATGCAGATATGTTTTTAATTTTCTTAATAAAACAAAAAACATGTTTTCTTAAGATTTCGATGAAAACTTGCACAAATTTTCTCATTTGATATGATCTGTATACGTTTATCGAATTTTGAGAGGCTAGACCACGTAGATATCGAGATGTTTATTGTTAAAAATTACAATTTTTAGTACACTCTTATTCTAAAAAAACAAATTTTGTTTGAAGGAAAAAAATGAGCCGAGTGATCGAAAAGTTGTCTGAAAAAATATATGACATCATTTTGTGACTTATAATAAAAAAATCTTGTCCTATCCTTTACTACTTATGTTAGTTAAATATCAGAATTTTCAGTGCTACGTTATTTAAAAAAAAACTTTTTTAAAGTAACAAATAGTACGTCAAAAGTACTGAAACAATTGTCTCAAAAAATGTATTGTTAAATTGTTTTATGACAAAGCATGAAATTCTATTCTATCCTACACCCTATATCCTACCCTATCATATCTTATCCTATTCTGTCCTGTCCCATGTTATTCCACCTTATCCCATCCCATCCCACCCCACCCTGTTCTATCCTACATCATATTTAATCCTACATTTATTTAAAAAATGAGAATATATTTATGTTTCGCACAAAATTAATTTGTTTAAATTACAAATATTAAATAAAAATAGTAATGTTTATAATATGGTCTAAAAAATAAAAATTTGTCATAAAATGAAATACTGGAATTAAAAATTTCATCGTTGCAACGTATTTCCATTTTTTTAACCTTACATGGTCCAATTTATGTCAGTTGTTCAAGGGTATCGAGTGCAAAAATATACACATACCGGCGAAAAATAATATTTCTGCCATCCACAAAAGCACGTTTGCGCTTCATTTATATTTGGCTTTTCAATCATTAGATGAAAAAAAAAAACCGAAAGGTAAAAATTCAAAAATTTTTAAAATCGAACTTGATCGTGTATCGTGCGCGCTTATTCAATATTTTCGATTCGAAAAAATGTCTCCACTATCTTGATTCAAAGCACGCTCTTTTTTTCAATAATGACAACTTATTTCTTTACGATCTTTTCTTTTTTGGGATGTGTAGTTTAAAAAAAGAAAATGAAGAGTCTCGATGGACTCGTATTATACGTTAACGCATTTGTTTCGGTTCTCAATCTTTTGGTGAGAGAGAAAAAGAAAGGGAGGAAGAAGGGAAAAGAGGACGGGCTCGAGCAAGCATAAAAATCCACAGGTTCGAGGAGTGTTTCGTCGTAAAGGCGAGAGGATGCTACCTCTCGGTAGCCAAGGTGGTGGTCCTTCGGCAATAATTTGTACCGTAGATGAAAAACGTAAATCTCCGAATGTTACGAATGACACGTATAGGCTCGAGAGGCTTGACAGCTGGCAGAGCTCGGCGCGAGAAGGAGAGAGGCAAGACAGAAGGAGGATGAAAAATGTCATTTTATTATTTCGAGCAAACATCTGATATCAAAGTTTAACATATAAAATTTTTGAAAACGTATTCAAGATATGCAATATAAAAAAAATTATGGTGAATGAGCAAAAATTAATGCAAATAAAGTAAAAGCATATGAAATAGGCTAATTTTAAAAATTGAAAAAAAAATTATGTATTAGAATTTCGACATTGAATTTTGATATGAAGTGAAAATTTTGAAAAAATCTTTTGAAAATTTGAGATATGACAAGAATGATTTAGGATGTGGACAAATGACTTTGAAATGAGATTATGAGACACTGTCTATGTACGATGAAATTTATTATTTTTTATATATTTGAAAAATAGAATAGAAATAAAGAAAAATTGTATTAACTGAACATGAAATGAAGTGTTTTCTTTTTCAATACTTAAAAAAATAAAATACAAATGATGTGAGATATGAAAAAAAGACTTCAATAGACGAAATTCGAAACTGCCTTTTTGTCTTTTCTCAAATTGTCTCTTTATTGCTTAAAAATAAACAAAAAATTGATTTAGTTTGTCGTTAAGGACATTTAAAAAGATCTCTTGATTGATAAATGAATAAAAAATGACGTGTACCTTTTCAAGTAACTTCAGGATGAAGTCAATGATTTAAATATTAAAAAAATGGTGAAAAAATTTTGTAAGACGTCATGAAAAAAAGTCTAAAATGTCTTCATACAGACATTTTAAAAATGGAGAAAAAATGAAGTAGGATGTCATCAAATGAATTTGGTCTTCGGTAGCAAAATAAGGTCCTTAAGTTTAAGTCGAAGCGAGCTCGTCCCAGAGGGTCCTTTCCCCTCTCGCCTCTTGCCCTCTCCACCCCGCTATCTCGCTCTCTCTCTCTTTTTTTCTCAGCACCGTGGGGTTTCTCCATTACGTTTGTCCGTTCTCGCGGCCACCGGGTGGCCCCGAAAAGTCGTATATTTCGCCGTGGCGTCCCGCAAGGCGAGCTGTCCTCGCTCGCTGTGGGCGACCCGGACATTCGGCCAAACCCGAATGACGCGACCGGAGAAAAGACGAGCGACGGAGACGGAGCAAACAGAAAATATGGGAGAGACCAACATACGCATTTCGGGCAAAAAAATAACGTATACACCATTTTTTCTTCAATTTTTTTATATAAAAATAGACCAGTCGAGTTTATTTTGATTCCATTTTTAAATCTCAAGTTTCATTTATTCGAATCATTTGATTCGGCTTTTGTGAATACCAATGCATGGCAATATAGTTGATCTTGATTTCATGTCTTACTACGTAGGAATACTCATGCAAAGAAACATGATTTTTAAATGAAATTTGGCTTATAGCGAGACAAATATAATACGCGACTTTTGCTGGAATTTATGCGATGGTCTAGGAGTTGAGATTTTTGTTTTTGAAAATCGCGACTTTTCGTAAGGTCTCATAACAGCTCATATGTTAAAAGGTGTGATTTTCTATAATTAATATCTCGATTTCTATACGGTGAAGATTCTAGAAATTTTGCACAGTGTCCAAAATATAATGTCAAGCAACGACGTCATCAACATCAATTTTCAACGAATCGTCTTTAAAATAATTTCACTTGAAATTTTTCCTTTCTCTTATATGCTCAGTTGCTGATTGGAATCGCAAATTTCGCTAGAACGTCCTTGCGCAAACATTTTATTTTATAAATTATTGGAAAATGTTGGCACTCGAGTCATTTTCGTCAAGTGTGTGGAAGATGTGAGATTGGAACTCGGAGCATTCGTGCAAATTTAATTTGTAGAAAAAACCATTAAATTACATTACATATGGTAATAGTTGATGAAAAACTCATAAAATTTTCGAAATATTGATTTTTATGTAACTGGCAAGTATCTGAATGAAAAACTTATTTAAAATAAACTTATGAAATTTTCGTGGTTGCTTGAAAAGGGCGGTTTTGACAGTCGTTTTGCGTTGCGAAAGTGGCTGATTTCTGCACTTTCTTCTCTTTTCCGTACGTCGTCATTGGAAACGTGCGGGAAATGACAGTTTTATTTTATTTTGCTGTCAAAGTAAAGATCTGCATCTTGTTCTGATGTAAACGCCAGTTCTGATACTGACGTCAGTGACTAATTGAAGGTAGTCTCAAACGCAATTTTAAAAAACCATTCAAGAGCAATGGAAACCAAAAGTCACTAGATTTCGTAAATTACGGATTTCTCAATTAATAAATGAATTTTCATAAAAAATTGGACCACACCGCCATTCTTTGGATGGAAAAGAATGCATTACTGCTTTTTTGAGCTGTATTTTGCAATATTGAGGGAGAAACCCGTCGAAAAAAATTACAAGGGGTTAGTGCGGGTGAAATTTTTTTTCTACGGATTTCTCCATCGATCGATATTGAAAAATTTAGCTAAAAAAAGCAGTGATACATTCTTTTCAATGCAAGGAATGGCGCTCTGGTCCAATTTTTGATGACAATTCATTTATTAATTGAGAAATCCATAATTTACGAAATCTGGGTGATCACGTGGTTTCCATTGCCCTTACATAAAGTGAGTTATATTATAAAAGCCTCCACTTGTGACGGATTCGCCCTCATACTCGGACGAGGGTGAATCCCCCACAAATCGAGGCTCATGCGCAACTTCATGCCGTTCGGTATTCGCTCAATTTTTGCACTTGTATTACAATATACTATTACAGATCAAAAAATTTCGAAATTATTTTCATTCCCTCAACTCTCTTCTTACAATTTCAAAACTCTCTGCTCGATTAAATTTTCATCAGACATTTTTTCTCAATCCAATATTGAGTCACATTGAGCACGATTTATTGTTTATTAATTACCATTTTCGCTCATCTCGTAGTAAAATTTTACTCACATATTGGAAAATTTCTAAAAATTCTTTTTTCATTTTGCTTCCTTCAATTTTAAGATTATTCGACCAGAATTTTTTTAGTCATCATTTTTCTATTGCAGAACTTAATGTAATGTATAATATCAAGCTACGTGTTGCCCCCGTACAATCTCAACGAAAAGTTAGTGACATTTGAAAATTTTTACTATCTATCGTAATCCAATTGGAAATAAAAAAAAAACTCATTATAAAAACGTATTCATCATGTCACGTCACTAACTTTTGTCCCTCTGCTGCCAACTTTTAGAAAAAAAATATGTGGTGAAAAAACATGAAAACAATACTGATGAAACTGATTAGAAAGAAAAATTAACTTTTTCGATGTCTTATATTAAAAGTAGGATAAAAATATATAAATTAGGTTTATAAAGAGATTTTTTGTTATTGCTGTTTTTATGTTGGTACTCATATATAGATATAGAGGAAGGGGGAGGGGGGCAAAATGGGCCCCCTGAGAAAAAAATGTTGGAATCCTTAGTCTAGTGAATTGGTTTTACTTTTTTTTAGTTTCTTATTAAAAATTAAACCTAATTTTGCTTTGTTCAATAAAAATAAAAAATTAATAACGTGGGGCAAAATGCGGCCCCCTTTGAAAAAATTTCATAATTTCAGTTTTTTAGCTAACTTTACTTTTGTTTGGCGTTCTGTTGAGTTTATGATGTTGATTTTCTATTTTTATCAAAATTAAAAAATCGAGAGATGTGGGGTAAAATGGGCCCCCTAAAAAACTTAATATGTTTTTAACTTATTTTACGTTTTGAATTTTGTTATTATCTATTTGGTACAAAAGAGAGTTGATAGTGGAAATTTTGACGTTATAACTACTCAATTCAAAGTTTTTTGTTAAATTACTATTTACTGAATACGAAATAATCGAGTTCTTGTATGAATCATTTTATTAATCAATTAATACAGACAATATCAATGATAATTTATTGATTATGGTGCGCAAATACAAGAAAAAATTGGACATCAGTCATGGAGTGAAATATCAATAGCAAAAGCTATTCAAGAGGTTGATAGTGGAACTATGGGACTAAAAACTCTTGCTAAGGCGTACAATGTTCACCCATCAACATTGCAACGCCGAATTAAAGTTTTTAATGTTAATTCTAATTTAGAAATGAGCATTGAAAAACGTAATCTTATTAATAATGACTATGAATTCACAGATTCTGGATGCAATATTCATTTTTTGTCAATGATTGTAATTTTATTTATTTTATTGTAGGCTTAGGAAGTATTGAGACAGTTTTTAGTCCGTAGCAAGAAAAGGAGCTTGTGGAATATTTAAAAAAACAAGAGAGTCGATTGTCTGATTTGACTACAAAAGAATTATGTTTGCTTGTATCCCAGTTAGCAGAGAAAAATGGTATCAAGCATCCTTTTAAAAATCATACGGCTGTGGACGAGATTGGTGTAGGGCCTTTCTTGAAACAAAAATCTTACGAACACTTTTGGCGCAAAAATATTTGTTGGTTTTCAAAGTCTCGACAGCCAATTTTACCTCCTAAACATTTTGAAGTTTCAAAGATTCCGACGGCCCATTTTGTCCTTAAAAATGTATGCGCGTTGAAATTTTTTTTTGAAGGGGGGCATTTCGCCCCCCTCCCCTATATATAGTGGTCAGGTTAGACTTTTCGGTTTCACTCTCAGAACTCACTATACGCTCCTAATCTCTTTGAAATTTGGTGAGGACTTGAGTATATACTTCAAGAATAGTACCTCCAATTTTTATTAAAATCTCTCTTTTTGAAGCATGTGTGAAACATGCAAATTTGTTGGTTTTTTCATCGAAAAAGGTACAACTCCCATAAGAACACACGTGTTAACTTCTTTTTTAAATATCTTCGAAACCGTCCTCCTAAAGTTCACCAAATTTTGCAAGGGCCTTTTCAAAGCCTTTATCTACATTTATGGAAAGTTTCATCAAAATATCTCTTTTTTGAGGTAAGGGGTCAACATCCTTAAACAGAATTGATCAATACATTTATATAATTAAAAAATATCGCTCACCCCGTAGCAAAATTTTTCTCAGCGATCGTCTGACCGTCGTGCAATTCCATCTACGGTTTCGGAACTGATGCTGACACTCCCTGGTACCAACTTGAACGCCCTTCGATATTTCTTTCAACAGTGACGGCTCCTTCCGGCAAATGTCGGCCAATTTGCCTCGCAGACGACGCGTCTTTTTGCAAACGAGTATCGGGTCCATCACCAGCTGATTTCCCACGGTCCTGCACGTAAAATAATTTCGAAAAATTCAACATTTGACATTTAATTCGACCAAAAAAAATATATATATATGTATAAAAAAATTCGTTGCGCGAAATATCAGGGACGAGCCAAAAAACGAATAAAGAGGAGTAAAAAAAATTGAGGCTGGAGCAGTCCGAGGAGAAACGCACAAGGATTTATTATCTCTCTTGCGTATTCCTTTCTTCAGTTTTTGCTTCGAACCATGAACGTCGAGGGCAACCTCGCAACCGAGTTTTGATCTCCGTTCCTCGAGTTGTTCTCCCGGCCCGGCCTCTTTTTATTTTCCCAGCGATATATATTTTTTTACTCTTTTTCTCGTTTTTTCGTCAACTTTGATTTTTGGCCTCTCCCGTTTCCCCGGACGATATCTCTCGCAAAACGCTGCAAAAACTTGGAAAGAATCAAAGGACGAAAGAGGTCCATGGACAATTACTGTTCTCGTTTTTTTCATTTTATTTATTTATTTATTTTTTTCATTTTGTTTTTTTTTCGTCAGGGAGAAGGCAGAAACGTCAGGAATCCTTCAAACGATCGAGAAAACTGGTAGTACGAATTTCTTCCATTTTTAATACCAAGTGCAACTTCGATCTTTTTTTTTCGTAAAATAATGAGACAAAGCCGAGATCAGGAATCGTGCGAGGATATTTCACGAAAAGACGAAAGAATGAAGGAAAAAAAAGGATTTAAGGATGTGTGAGCAGTACAATCCCTGACAAAAGTGACTTTGCAATGTTCACAATATAATTTTTTTAAATTTAGTTTTTATTTTGTGTTGGAGAAGTTGACAGTTTTTCAAGCTGTCATTTAGAATAGCTCTGAATACTGTTCCATATAAAATTTTGTTAATAATTATTAATAAAATGTAATATTTATTAATTATAATTATTTATAATAGTAAATATAACAATAAGTTATTATAAATTAATAAAAAATATATTTTTCATTTAAATAGTTGTTTAAGCAATTGCAAAAAACATGTGCCGGCAAAATTATTAAAGAAAACTCATTTTTTTCATAAATTTCAAAATTAAGCCAATTTTAGAATAAAATGTTTTTTGAATAGAGGAGCGAACCATTTTTTAATTTGGATGAAAATTTTTGTAATACATTCACAAATAATGTATCCAAATTTTAACACTTTTGTTTACACTTTTAATGACAAATGCAACTTCGATGATTTTTTTCTCCGTTTCGTAAAATAACGAGACAAAATCGAAATCAGGAATCGTGCAAGGATATTTCACGAAGGACGAACGGATGAAAGTAAAAAGGATTGAAAGAAATTGAAAAAGAAACGAAATAACATTTTTCTTTATTTTCATTTATTTTTTATCAAGGTGAAACGTCAGGAATCCCTCAAACGTTCGAGAAAACTGGTAGTGCAAATTTCTTCAACATTTTTAATACGAAGTGCAACTTTGACCATTTTTTTTTCTCTGCTTCGTAAAATAATGAGACAAAGAGGATCGAGATCAGGAATCGCGCGAGGATATTTCACGAAAGGACGAGAGGCAGAATGAAGGAAAGAAGGATTTAAAAAAAGGCATGGGAGAGAAAAAGAGAGAGAGAGAGAGAGAGAGAGAGAGAAAGAAAGAAAGAGAGAGAGAGAGAGAAATAATCTTCAGGTACGACCTTCGTCGTTATAAAACGTTAATTAAGATCATTAGTTCTGCATTGGTCGAATGCCAGTGAGAGCTTTCTCTCTACTCCGTTTTATCCCTTTTTTCTCATCTCGCCACTTACGCCGGTGCGCAACGTGGTATTTACCCACGGAACTACTCCGCGCTGGAATGCGAGAGCGTTAATCGTCCGTCGCAATAATATGATCTCGGATCGTCCTTTTCGTTGAGAGAAAATGACGCGAATTCGACAAAACGACCAAACGAAGTTTGAAATTTCATTTTTTTACCACGTTGGTTTAATTTCTGTTTTTTTGTTCAAAAATGTGATTTTTTTATCATTGTTTTCCTTTCATTTAAAATTTTAAGTAATTTATTTTGATTTATTTTTTTATTATTTATTCAATGTTTTTCTCTTTAAGATTCAACTAATTCATTTCGTGTCGACTACATATAATTTGAAGAAATTACAATCTTAATTTTGCTACTAAAGCAAAAAATCGATTTTAAAACATTTTTTCGGTTTTTAAAGTCCTCCAATTTTTAAAGTAGTGGAGATATCAACTTGCATCTTGCGCCATTAATTTTCTTTTTCGAAATCCTTCAAGAATGTGTCATTACAATTTTAAATCGGTCCACGGAAAGATTTTTTTTCAGTTTGCTCCATGAACGAAAAAAGTTTTATAAGTCCTAACATAATGGAGATTTTGCCTTAATTTTCACAACATTTAAAGTCTTGTTATTTTGAAAATGTTAAAGATATGTATGAACTTGAATCGATGTCGTTCTTTTAATTTTTCAAAATCTCTCAAGAATCACTTCTAACGAAAAACGAGAAAAATATACTTTCCCGATTTTTTCAATTACTAATAAATTGACGTGAAAATTTTCTGAAAAAATCAAAAATTGTGAAATCAGTTGTCGGAGACGTCAGAAGGTTTTTAAAACATCGGGTCATCATTAAAAAATTTCGTTGAAATTTTTGACGTAGAAATAGGAAAAGAACGGACCGGACGAGGCGAAGTTGCAGACAAGTGGAAAAGCTCAATATTCGGTCGGACGTAGAAAAGCTCTGCACGTTAGCGATCGATCCATTGAACAATTCATATACAAAAACCAATTTCAATACTAAAATTCACACTAAATTCAAAAAATGAATCTTCTGTTTTATTTTTCAACTTCGCTCGTAAATTTTTATGAATTTATAAATAAATTTTACAGTACATTTTTTTTGGTAAAAAAAACAAATCGAATTCGAAAGTTATGTTTAACTTTATCAATTTACTGGATCTCGCTCTTCATATCAGAATCGAAAATTGATAACAAATTGAAAACCCGATTTAACATTTACATTGTTCAAATTTAAAAAAAAATTTTTTTTTTTTTTCATAATTGTTTCATAAAAAACTTACAAAATTAAATGATATTTTACAAGTACGTTTTAATTTCGATGTATTAAATTTCGCGCTCCTCAAATCACTCTAACCTAAAAAAAAATTGCAAATGCGATTTTGCATTTATTTTCCTCGAAGCTTCAAAAAATTCACAGGTCTTGCGCTTCACGCAACAACCAGAGGGCATTGCATATGTATCCACACAAAACTAAAAACTGTTCATATATTTCTTAATATAGGAAAAAACGAACTTAATTTGTTGTATGTCTCTTTATAGAGCTTGTCATATTGATATATTCAGTTATAGTCAACGAGTATTACACCATTCCTGTTTTATTTTCACGCATTTGAACCAAGGAATTTTTTGTTAGATTTAAACTAAGCATAACTTTTGAATAATACAACTCACAACTGATTCCGAAAAGTGTGTCCAACAAAAACTTCTTCTCTATCGATTCGTACTCGATATATTAAAACGTAATACTTTCGAAAAAAAGTGTTGCACTGTTGAAGGTATTACTATATCACAAATGAGTTGATTTACGGTTTTCTTGAAATTTTGTGGGGACATCCTTGACATTAGAACGAAAAACTTTTCCTAATGAAAAAAAGTCAACAGGTGGCGCTAGAAACGCATTGCACTATTTCTGTTTCATTTCTATGCATTTTCACCAAAGCATTTTTGTTAGATTCAAACTAAGCATAAAACTTTTTAGCAATATTACTTACAACTGTAATTCTGAAAACCGGGCCTACAAAAACTTCTTCTCTATCGATTCGTACTCGATATATTGATTAAAACGTAATACTTTCGACGAAAAAGCGTCACAAACGAACTAGGAAAAATGTCGCACTTTTCAACGAAAATGGCTCTCTACTTGGAGCGATCGAAATGACATTTTCAATGTTAAAAAATGTAAAAAATTCGATCGAAAGGAGAAGAGATCAATGTCGTGGCAGGCGTGTCGACAAAAAAATCTTTTTCTGGTCGGGGAGTAACGAAATTTCTCTCTTTCTCACGAGCGAGTGAAATAAGCGAAGAAAAGAGAAAGAGAGAAAGCGAAAGGAGAAAGAAGTCGATGGACATTTCACGTACTTTCTTTCTCTCTTTTTTTTCTCCGTCTCTTTCTCTCTCAATCTTTTGCGAAACGAAAAGCGTGGAGAGGCCGGTTAGGCCGGTCGCGACTTATTTATTGCCTCATTAGACGCACTCACTTCGCTCGAGGGGGCTTTTGCTCCACGCTGTCTGCTCGGATAGACAGTGACGAGAAAGAGAGTCAGAGAGAGAGAGAGAGAGAGAGGAGAGGAAGAGTAGAGAGAGAGAGAATCGAATAAACATTTTTATTCTCTCCCATTTTTCATCACGTGTTTTATAGTACTCTATTTTTTATAATTTTTATTCTTGGGACGATTAAAAGTTTTCTAGTAAATAATTTCGAAAAGGCTCAACATTAGAATCAATTGTTTTATATACTTATTGTATATGTATTATAAATATAATAAATTGATGAGCAAAATAATTTTTTTAACGATTCACTCCAAATTATCCACGAGTTAATATTTTTCTCTCGGCTATTTTTTTCTCATTCTTTTATTTTATTATTAATATTATTGCAACAATTGAAATTTGAATTATTTTAGAATACCTTTGCTTCTTTCATCGTGCTCTTTTTTTATAATTTTCATAAATTTTTTTTTAGATTGTAATTTCTTAGGGAATTATCGAGATTTCTTTTTCTGTTCTTTTTTCCAAAGAATTTATAATGCACGATAAATGCGACTGGCATTCAGCTCCGAAAACGATGGAGAAAAATGCGCGATCGAGTCTGAGAGAAAAAAAAAGTATATCGTTTTCTCTCGTTTTATAAAAGGCCCAACGAAATTCTCGAAATTCCACCTGGTACGAGATTCGCGCGAAATTGTACCGTGGATACGAACAAATTCTTCGTTCTGAAAAAAAAATTAACTTTCACGAGAAACACATTCAAAATTATTATTTTAAATTTATTTAATGATTATTTTAACAATAATAATTTTTTAAGTTTTGAGTTAAAAAAATTTCGTATAAACTAAATAACTAAATCACATTAACTTAAAAAAATTGATGTAAAAAATATTTTTCAGAGAAATAAATTTTCAAATCATGCAACACTATCGTTCCGCAAAAAAATTTTTTCATTTTCTCGAGAAACAAATTAAAAATTAACTTAAAATGGTATATCGTTGTAAAAATAATTTCTAATCTTATCTAACTTTTCAAAACTTTGAAATTTGAGAACCCAAAAAATTTCGCGTAAAAATTCAAAAAACTAAATCGCAAATTAAAAAAAAATAAAATAAAAAATGTTTTCCGGAGAAACAAATTCTCTAAAAATCGCACAACGTCCGATTTGGACGTTTAGCTACGCGAGCGTGTCGGAAATATTGATTTAAGAGCGGATCGCATCAGTTCGCGATCCCGAGGGCAAAATAAATCGATTCAGAACAAAAATGCCGGAAAATTTGCTTGCTCGCGAATAATGGAGCGAGACGTAACGGCCGCCGATTATCCACGTACGCATTTCTCTCCTTTCTCTCTCTCTTTTCATGAATAAACACTGATAAAAACGCATCGATGGATATTTGCGTTGGTTAATCGACGCGAGCGTTCGTTCGACGGGCGTGAAATCGCGGTTTCTCGTTCTCTTCGTAAATTTCAAAAAATATTAAAAATCAAAATGAAAACAACTTCGAATTCTCATTTCGAAGCTCCCCGTTGGAACGACTTGAGCGGACGAATGTTTAAGGATGAAAAAAAAAAGAAGAAAGGTTTTGGTGGCGATAATCAGTGTTTTGACGTTTCCGTCGTTGTGACGTTGGCCGTAAATAAACGTTCGCCGACGGCGAAACGCGCTCGGTAGCGAATCCGTAGGGACAAAAAGACGGAGGAGGAATCGCGAGGAAAATAAGGAAAAAAATGGGGAAGAAGGAGAATAAAGAGAGCGGGTTGGGAGGGTATCCTGTCGACTTACAAATTATACGCGCTCAACGAGATTTACGGTGACGTAGTAGGAGCGAGACCATTGTCCGTCCTCGGTCCGTTCGTTCTTCTTTACTTTAAACTTATCTTCCCTCTCAGGGTTCGTATATATGTATATATTTATATATTTATTTATATATAAATATATACAAATGTATACTGAGAGAGAGAGAGAGAGACTGGAATCGTTCCAATCGCCGTCACGACGACAGCATCACTACCATCACCACCATTCTTTTCCTTTTTCAGAATCTTCCACTTTTTATCCTCATCCTTCCTCGCCTCCGGTTTTTTACTCGCCGTTCGCAGTATTTACGAATCGGAGCAGAAATTTTGATCAGGTAAGGATACGGGCCTGATCAAGATTTTTTCTAGAAATTATATGGACCGGATTGGAAATTTTTTTGGGAATGATACGGACCTTGTATAATTTTTATAAGTCCGAATATAGAAGTGATCAGGAATTTTTTAAGAGCCGTATAGTTTATGTACCGATTAATTGGATATAAGTCTGAACAGGAATTTTTGAATAGGAATCATAAGGCCCTTACAGCTTATGAACGCATAAATGTATTATGAATCCAATGATGAAGATATTAGTACAAATAATGTGAAGTCCCATTGTTTGTGTGTACGGATGAATATTAACCTGATCAGGTACTTGTCGGGATTGAATCGGACCTTACAGTTTATGTAAGAATGTGGTCCTTATCCAGAAATCCTTTGAAACTAATATAGGCCAGCCAACTTTTTTTCAAAATCCTAGGAGTTCAAACTAGGTGTGACGCAGCTTGTATTGAATGTGATCGGGTAGCAAATTTAATACCTGCCGAATATAAATTTCGGTCACATGTTTGCTGATCAGGCTAAATTTGCATTCGTGTCATATTGTGAAACAGTCACAACATAGTTGCAACTATCTAATAAGAATTTCAAAAATAACTGCCGTATCGGGCTTTAAAACAGATCGTACATGGCCGTATCAATTTGTACGGCAATTCGACTATCGATTCGGCAGGTTGTTATCATCAAGCTAGAACAACTTCTATACACCGAAATATTTTCTGATCATAATTTTGTCAAAAATATTGTATTACAACCGTCCACAATCACTTCATAGAGCCGAATCAAGAATAATTTCGGCACACAGTATTATGGTTAAGCACAAAACAATTGTACAGGACTACAGCAGATTTTTATTCGACACACCATGACTTAATATTCTTCTTAGTATATTACAACCCGAATGATCCCATCGGCTCTTTAGAGCTTGAATTACGGCTGCCGAATTGAATTTTCTATACTCCGATGTTAATTTGATTACGTCCAATTTCTTTGGTTGATTCTTCACTTTCCTTTCTCTACAATTTTCCCGATTCTTTATGATTCTAAAAATTTAAGCCGGAAATGCTCCTCGCCGTATTATAACTTGAATGGCCATATCGGCTCTTTACGGCTTGAATTACGGCTGCCGAATAGAAATTTGTGCTTGTAACTTTTCTCGATCACATTTTATATCTTTTGTTGGTTCTTCACTCTCATTTTTTTCCATTTTCTCATTCCATCTTGATCCTGAAAAATCGGCCGGAAGTACGGTTTTCGATATTTTTGGTTAAAAAAAAGAGGAAAGGAAAAGGTGAAGAAGGAGATACGAGCAAACAGTGGGCGCGTTTGTTTCGTTTTCTCATCGCTTTTTCGAGTGACTCGAGAGGAAACGACAGAGAGCCAGGGAAAAAAGAGGGGGCCATGGACTGTGAATTCCGAAAGACTCTCGCTCAAACAGACCTGTTATCGAAACAAACCTCTCGGGAGAGGTAAAAGGACCTCGGTTAATATGTTTATCAAACAAATTCTTTCCCCGATCCTCGTCCTTTTTGTCCTGGGAGTCCCGAAAATCGAGATCCTCTCGATCTTTCTCAAGAAAAGAATTCAAGAGACCGAGCTGACACGTACTCCCAAATAGTGTTTATATATCTCGTACGTCGAGATTTTTAAATATGTTCAAATATACAAACACGGCGAAAGGAGACACTGAACTTTTCTCCTCGCTTTCACGGTCGACCCGAACGCGGAAATCCTCTCTTTAAATCGTAAACCAATATTTGCTCCCGCTTTAAGAACCCTTATTTCTCAATGGGTCTCCTTTATTATTCTACTCTTTTTTCTCCTTCCATTTCAGGAGAGGTCTCGATTTCAGGTGAACAAGAATAGAAAAGGGAGCAATAAAAATTGATAAAAATATTTTTACGGCTCTGATAACGTCATAATTTTTCTTCTTCTCCTGATCCATTTTTTCCTACTATTTTTTCTCCTCAAGTCGTACGATGCACAAATATGTACACAATAAACGGGAGTACCTGCTTATGGGAACATATAATTTATGATTCTCTCTATTTTGCTCGGGCACACGAACGCGCGACCTTTTTTTCACTCTCGAGAATTTGAATGAGCAAAAAATACTTCGATGGATAATAAAAGAACGAAATAACGATACACACTTTGGTAACATTGTATCGCGGTTTAATGTCAGAGTAATTGAAAATTTATTCGCCGGATGCGAGGTAGAAAACCCGAGAGATAATTAGCAATCGTTAAACGAGGGGATAATTAAAAGTTTCTATAAAATGGGAAACGTTTCCAGGAGAATCGATCGATCGGCAGGTACAGATTAGATCGATTCCCACGGTAATTAATTCGAGGTTTTCTCGGCGAAGCGACATACAAGAATGAGAAAAAATTGCGTTGAGGAAAAATTTATGTACGCCGGGTTGAGACAAAAGTGTAGAAATTATAAGCTTACGGCTTGCCGATAATGGGTACAAGTTGGTAGTCTGAATGATAACATATGGGCCGTAAAAATGCTTAACATCTTACCAGGATTGGTGTAATATATAGACCGCACAAGTACCGATGAAAAACTTACAATTTATTTATTTCAAGGCTGCGTATGCCGAATTAAAAAAAATTTTCATGAATTTTTTTATATAGAAACTTATAACAATTTTATTTGCATTTTTCAGATTCGAGAATTTTGAGAAATGATTGTTTAATTCATATACGTGTTAAGTGTCAGAATTTATGTTTCAAGTACTGAACCTTGAAAATACTCGTTAAAACATTATCACGATTATTGCGCATTTTTCTAGATATTTTTTACCGATCTTTAAAAACTGAAATCGGCAGAAATCGGTAGTAATTTTTTTGAATAAAGCATTTAAAGCGAGGAAACGCTATAATAAGTCATGCTAAACTGGATTGTACCAATTATCGGCTAAATCGTGCAGAAATCGGCAAAAAATTCTGAATGAACTCACCAAAAAGAGAAGGTAATGGGGGTGAAGAGGAGGAGGCAGATTGCGACGAAAACGGGGCGCATCTCATCCCCTCTACCGGTCAGACTTTCCTGACAGCCGATCCCACAACCGCGGGGAAAGGGAGGAAAAGAACAAACAAAGCGAGACGAAACGATCTGTCGATCTTTCGATCCCTCGGAACTTCGTCCTCCAACCCCGCACTTCTCTCTACATCAAAATCAAAGAGTTAATCAATCCCGAACGAAAAAAATCAAAAAAACCAAAAATCGGCACACTCGCTCGAAGAATAACAACAAAAAATATTGTTCGATTTTTTTTAATGCGAATAATAAATTCACAAAGAAAATTCACTTTTTATAACTTTTCACTCTCTCTCTCTCTCTCTTTCTTTCTTGGTTCTTGATATTTTCTCTCTCTTTTTTTTGGTTTTTCGGTCCTCTTTTTTTCTCTCACGTTTTTCTTGACCTTTTTCACTTTTCGGCCCTTTTTTGCCTCAAACGCGTGTCATGTCCCGTAGAGAAAATGATGCGACGTGATACCGGCACGTTTCGAAACTAAAAGTCGTTTCGTGATGGCGGGATCTACGAGGCCGCGATCTTCTGCTCAGGAGAAGAAGAAGAATCTCTCTCGCTCTCTCACTCGCGATGCTGCGTGCGGAGATCGAGAGGGAAAGAACGAACGAGACTCGCTCTCTCTCTCTTTTTCTTTCTCTCTCTCTCTCTCCCTCTCTTGCTCTCTCTCTCTCTCTCTTTCTCGATTTACGAACCTTCTCGAGCTCGGAACTTTTGCCAGCGAGCTCTTTCGCCAGACACCGCGAGGAACCGGAACGAGAAATAACTCCCAAATCCTCAACCGCGCTTTTTCTCAGCCTGGTAATTTTTTCATCACCATTATACACTTTTACTGTTTTTATTAAGTTTTTACAAAGAAAATTACAATAGATTTTTACCAATTTTTGCCGGTTTCTCTGTCATTAAAAATCCGTAAAAAATCTGGAAGAGTTTTAAATTATATGACTCATTAATTGAACGCCAAATAAAAGTAAAAAATTGTCGCGGGTATCGTTGAAATCTTGATTTTTTATGATTTTTTACCGATTTTCATCGATTTCAGTCTTTAAATATCGGTAAAGAAACCTGATTAGATTTCAAAAATAATGAAAAGATACCGGATTCATTTAAAACGAAATAAAAATAAATAATAATTCTGAAAATGATTGAAAACTGACAATTTTTTACCAAGCCTTGCCGATTTCAATCTAAGATTTTTTACCAATTTCAGTATTTGAATATTGGTAAAAGAATCTGATTGAATTTCAAAAATTATGAAAATATAACGGATTCATTGAAAATTAAATAGAAATAAAAATAATAGTACTGAAAATTATTGACAATTAACGATTTTTTACCGATCCTTGGCAATTTCAGTCTTCAAAAATTGCTAAAAAAATCTAATAAAATTTTAGATATACAAATAATCGATGATGAACCGATCTAACATTGAATGAAAGACTTGGAAATGATTCTCGAACTTCACCAAGCAAGTACAAATCGAGTTTCTCTCGCGTCCCCTCTGCCGGCTATAATTTTTTTACCTCGCACTCCCCACTCGAACACCAACAGGGCGTACGATCTCGCGCGGAGGGGGTAATACGGATTAAACTCTCTTCCCCTTCAAGGAAATACATCGCGAAGAAAACTCTTAATTCCCGATCGCGATCCTCCTCCGCGGAGGCGGCTGAACGCGAAATGAAGTCCAACGCCTCCGTGCGTACCAAAATATCATCGATTGATTTTTAAAAAAATTTTATTCTTATTTAAATTTTTGTTTCATTTTCCAAATTTTTTTGAATCTAATTTTTGAATTTTTAAGAAAATTTTCAACGCCTACGGAACGTAAGAAAAAAATTATCCATTGATATTTCATTGATTATTATCAATTGTTTTCATTTTATGTTTCGTTGAAATTTGTCAACGAGCGTCAAAAAAAAATGTTACAATAAATTCTTATAACAAATGATAAAAAAAATTTTTTAATTGTTGTTTTCAAAACTCATATTATAAAAAAAGGTTTTTTTATGTGGGAGAGAGAATTAAAATATTCGTGAAACGCACGATTCGGAGTCTCGCGAGGAACTAAACAATGAAGCGAAACGAGAAAAGGTCTGGCCTGTAAATTTATTTTCTCTCCCGGGAGACTTCGTCTCGTTAGTTTTTTTTTTTAGGGGATTTTTGTTTTCCCATTTGTTTTCTTTATTTCGCATAGCGTTGACGGGTCGGGAATCTCGCGAAATGTGATGTGGCGACGTTAAAAATTGATAAGCAAATCTCGACGTGCCGCGATGTTGACACCGTCGCGTTTCTTTTTTCCTTCCTACCGAGATAGCCACATTTTTTCTCTACTCTCTCTCTCTTTTTTCTTGGTCCCTTCTTATTTTTACCCTGGTCCTCAGATTTTTTCGGAGATTGATGTTGCTCTCTTATCCATTCTTGATTTTTATTTTTAGGAAAAATCTAGTCACCAAATTTTTATTAACAAATTGAATGTCTTTTTTTATCCGAATCTTTGACATCAACACTTGTAGTAAATTGCATTTAATTTTCAGTTAAAAAAAATTTTAATTGTGCAATCAATGGCATTTACAGTTCAGATCGAATCAAATAAATAAATTAGTTAATAAATTTTTATAAACAAATTGAATGTCTTTTTACTGTATATTATTTGCAATTATTTTTCATTCTAAAAAATCTGAATCGTGCAATTTTTCATTCACAAATGGAATTGAAAATTTAAATTGAATGAAACGAGGAAGTTAATTAATAAGAACAAAATACTAAACATAGATAAAATTGTTAATAATATTACCCACAATCAAATTTCGTTTCAATTTATTCTTTTTGAGATAAATGTTGCACTTTGTACAAAATAATTTCCAATTACTCTTCGTTTCGATTACATAATTAATTCATGAATCTCAATCATGTAATTTATTGTTTACAGATGAGTAAAAAAAATCAATCAACAAATAGGAACAAATCGGAAGATATTTTTCGCAATTATTCATTGACAAATTGATTATTTTTAACGAAAAGAGACTGAGCGCAGGGAGAATAAAGATAAAGAGAGAAATTTGAAGGAGAGAAATGAGAAAAGGTTATATGGGAACTTAAATAGTGGTATATAGGTATATAAAAAGGGTTGGACGAGTGTCCATAAGCGTATATAAGCGTTTATAAATATATTCGTGGGTATATGTGTGCGGACATTGATCGTGATGGCCCGCGGGAAGCTGTTCCGAGCAGCGGGAGTCCGTATTACAGCTCATTTAGCAGCGGGGTCCTCTGTGCCCTTTTCTTCACTCTTGTACCTCTCTATCCTTATTTCTCTCTATCTTTTTCTCTCTCCTTCTTTTTCCTTCGATCTCACAGTTGGGCCCCTGGGGGCCTTACGAGTTTGGACTCGATGCCACGGGAACTGCTCTCCCGGGACCCACATCCGAGCCACACGCACACGCACTCACACACCTACCGATCATCAAAACGAAGAAAAAGATATCACCCCCAGCATCCAACCTTTTAATATACATTTCTCAATTTTCCTCTTTTTTTTTCATTCCTCATTTTTAATCTTTGTTTGTGCTTTGTTTATTTATTCGAGAGAAGATTTCTTCGAATTCTATCCGGTTAATCTAATTTAATGCAAATTTCGGAATGTTCCCCTTTTCGTTCTTTATTTTTAATCATTTTTTATTTATAAGTTCTCTATTTAATTTAAAAAAAAAATTTTTTCCTTTCATGTATTTTCAATTTTTTTATAATTATTTTTTAATAGTATGAAAAATATTTCACATTTTGATTAATTTGATTTTGGTTACTTTTTTATTCGTTTATTTTTTTGGTACTAAAAAAGTGTAATATCAAAATGTATTTGTTTTTATTGTTCTTTTTTAATCCAACCCCTTGGTGTTTAATTTTGCCCTTAGGATACTTTTTTGGAGTATGAACAAATTTTCCTCGTGTCTGAGGAGAGAAAAAAATGGGACAATGGAGAATAAAATGAGAAAGGCGAGAGAGGAATCGTGTGTTGCGGGGATCGCGAGATAGGAACTCCTGTGGGACTATGCCTCGAACGGCCACTCTCGGAATGGTTCGTAATTTATGGGTGAGACTAATTACTCGGGAATGCAGCTTCTTTCCATCCGAGACTGAACACGAGAAAATGAGAATGTAAGAGAAAGAGACAGAGTGAAAGAACTTGTGAAATTTTTTTCACTAATTTCTCCATCCTCGAGTCGACTAATTTTTCGTCCTGGAAAATCGGGAAAATTTTTTGTCTAACGTTTGTAAGTTTCTTCAGTCATTTTTTGATCCTCGAATTGACAGTTTTTTCATTCTGGATAATTCGAAATATTTTTTTTTTCATTTTTATACATTTTTTAGTAATTCTTCGATGCTGGAAAAGTTTTTCATCTCAGGAAATTCGGACCTTATTTAAGATTAGTTTCAAAATTAATATTAAATTAATTTCTTCACTGAATTCACAATTTTTTCACCCCGGAAAATTCAACAATTTTGTTGAATTTTTGATAAAATTTGCGCGATAAAATTTCTTCACTCCCAAATCGAAAAATTTTCCAACCTGAAAAGTTAGAGAAATGATGTTTTTAAATTTCTCACCCCAAGAAAAAAAGTGTTCCTCAAATAAAATAATGATGATTCCACGTAACCGTTAATTATCGATGGAAATGAAGATAAACTCGGAAAAGGGCGTTTTAAAAAAATGACCGAATTCGTAGCATGCACCTGTCTCATTTCCTGCTCGCGCGATTTCTTAACGAATTAATAAACACAATTTATATCTAAGTTTTTTTAGGACGACCCGTATAGAAAAGAAGATAGAAACAAAAAAAAAGAAGAACGGGTGATCCGTCCGTGTT
This sequence comes from Cremastinae sp. B BG-2022a, assembly GCA_030522605.1. Lineage (NCBI taxonomy): Eukaryota > Metazoa > Arthropoda > Insecta > Hymenoptera > Ichneumonidae > Cremastinae sp. B BG-2022a. Next base: position 9,851 of record JAPYYX010001506.1, on the reverse strand, counting down.
ATTTTGTCGGGTAAACTTTTTTTAATCCTCAAAGGAGGGCTCGCGCTAAAAAGTCCCGCCCTTTTCTCGCATTTATCCCTGTAATCTCGAGAAAACAATCTTACGACTTCACAAAGTGTTTCCTCCTTTTTTTCCAACATTTTTGTAACCCGCCATCGTTGCTGGAACCAAAAATTGGTCCCGGAATTTCGAGGTCCCTAATTTTCCCGATGGGACGGTAAAGCTCGAAATTATAATTTCGAAAATTTTTTTTTTTTTAAATGGACGCTTACGCGGAAGCCTGAACTATTTTACAGACGCGAAGTTACAGATATTTATCGCGAGAGGGAAAAGTGGGAACGGAATTATGAGATCGAGACACTTTCTCACCTTCTTTTTCCCTTTTTTAATTCCTCTTTTTTTTCCTCGATTATTTTTTCGCTCATCACCCTGAGAATCGTCCCGACCGCGTAATTTCGACGTTTTAGTCGAACCCCCTAATTTGGCATCGAGAGAAAAAGGGGAGAAAAAACAGATTCGAAGGCGGTTTAAAAAAAGTGAGCGAGACGGAACATATTATATATAGATAGATATACATGTATATATATTTTTTTTTCACTTCGAAGAGCAGAAGCAAAAACGTTCTCGGGCTAAATGCCATTTATATGTTTCACTTTTGGTCGAGGCACACACGACCTGGGTGCCCACTTATTGTCTCCCTTGGTTTAGCCTCGGAATATAAGGCGTGAATTGTAAATTCCTGAGGAACCTGCTCACGATGTCTCATCTCCTGAAAATTTTCGATGCCTTTCAGCACGATCTTTTGACCATTTTTTTATTCAGTATCTCGATACATTTTTCATTCATTGCATTTTATTCTTATGTTTACATGTCCATTTTATTCATGCACTATGTTATATTATATTATATATTGTATTCGGAACACTCAATGATCATGCACTTTTTAATTCAGTCTCTTCATAAATTTTTCACTGATATAACATCAATTTTTTATCAATTCCTACATTACCCAAACAAGTGCTTTATTAATTATTACATTATTTTACATATTTCAATTGTAATTGAAATATGACACATTTTATTTATGTTATATTATAAAATGTTGTAATAATTATATCATTACATTATGTTATATATGGAGAATTTAATTATTAGTTATTCTTTTTTAATTTATAAAGAAATGAATACAGTTGTCATGACAACGAAATAATATATTATAAAAAGTTTAGTTGCTGTCAAGACGTCATAAAATAAGGACAAACTCTGCTTTTTCTTTTTTTTAATGAAGTTATAAATTTTCTTAAAATTTCCTTCCTACATTATATAATCTAAAAGGACGATAAAAACACATTGGTATAAGGAAATTAATTTTAAGGACATTCCATATACATTTATTATTAAAATAATTTCTCAAAAACAAGTGTTTCATCAAAATATTATAAAAAATGTTCGTACGCATTCAGAATATAAGTAACCACTTTAACCAACCGTCTTAAGAAGAAGAAAAATGATTCTTGCACAACGCGTTCACTTGTGAACGAGAATTACGATAATCGTCGCGTTCCGATGACCCGAATAATTTATTTGCTTCTTTTATTTTATTTCATACCGCGACACGCGAATAGAAAAAAGGGGGCAAGGAAAATTGTTTTTTTTCCTATTTTTTTTCTGTTTTTCAATTAAAAAATGAGATTTTCACGCTTCTGATCGAAGCAAATAAAAACTCTGTCTCTGTCTCGTTCTCTCATAGTATACAACAATTACACGCCACTTATCCCCCCTTGCGGACCAATCTCTCCTTATTTTTATTTCAATATGTTTTTTTTTTTCGTTAAATTTACCTTCCCGGTGTATCGAAGAGCCCAGAGGCACAAATACACGCGAGTAAGCGCGAGGGAACGTTTAAGAAACGTTCCTCTCGCTGGCCAGAGAGTTTCCACAATGGTAATTACGAGCCAGGCTTGATCATAAATTTCATAGTCTTCTCGATGTTAAATTCTCCATCTCTCTCAATTTTTTCTCATTTTTACATTTATTTTTTCCATTTTTTATCCTTACCTTCTCTCTCTTATAAATTTCTCAATTTCTCTCTCTCACTCTGTCGTGTACCAAATGCTTCCATACTGTATAAATATGCACTGAGCGTACATAAATTAAATTCCGATACAAGTGTATTTGTGCTTGTATTTGAATCTCTTTTTCTTTGTATTTATCTATTTTTTTTATATCGAAATCGTGTAATAGATTGAGACTGGGAACGAGATGGTAAAGTCATAAAATCTATTTTCTTGCCTCTTTATCTTTCTCTCGATTTTTCCTGCGTCGTCTCTGTTGAAGAGGAATGTACGACGTTTCTACGATTCTTGGTCGCTGATCTCTCGAATTGCTCGAATCTCGTACATTCCGAGGGAAGACAACGATCTTTTATGATCTTTCGATCTAATTCAATGGTTGAAAAAAAGGATCAAGTTGACAGCTGTCAAAAAGCACGTGGTCAACGGATCACTTGATAGTAGTCTCTTCGACAGATGTTGAATCAATCTTTCATGATTTTCCGATTCGATTTGACAATTGAAAAAAAAGTCGAAATTGACAGCTGTCAATAAGCATGTATACATGTAGTTACTCGATCACTTGATTATCGTTTCCACAAATGGTGAATCGATTTTTTATGATCTTTTGATCTAATTTAATGATAAAAAATAAGAGACAACATTGACAGCTGTCAATAAGTACGCAGTCAGCTGATCACTCGATAATCCCTTCACCAGATATTGAATTATTTTTCATAATCATTCTAGTTCCAGTTCATTCTTAAAAAAAGATCAAATTGACGCCTGTCAATAAGCAGATGCATAGTCACTGAAGCACATCAATATTCCTTTGATACTTACTTAAATGTTGAATGCTTTTTTGTGATTTTTTGTTTTAACAGAACGTTCAAGGCAAAGGAGATCGAAGTGACAGCTGTCAAAAGGCACGCGGTCACGGGTTCCCTTTATTTATTCCATTGACAGACGTTAAACTAATTTTTCATCAATCAAAAAATGGTTTAGCGTAGTTGACAGCTTTAAAAAAGAATATGATTGACACCTGTAAGTGTCATTGGGTCAATTTATTTGCAGTCTGAAAAATAAATATCGTGTAAATTAATAAAAAATGGCGGTTGTCAAGATGCGTGTTTACTCACCCCCAAAACTCATCTTGACAGCTGTCAATTCTTTAATATTGTAAAAATTCCCAATTCACGAGACTGACATATTGACAGGTGCGAGTTTATCAATTAATTGATCAAAAACGGATATAATCAGCAGTAAAGAAGTAGGTATCAAGAACCTGTGATCGCCGGATCACGTGACTGTCATTTTGACAGCTGTCAAACTTTTATTTATCTAAAAAAACGTCATATCCAAAGATGGACCTTTCTCCTTCCACTTCCGGGACGAAAATCACTCGGTACGAGATTTATCGCTTATCGAGACACGGGGGAGTACGCGAAAATATTTGTGACAGATTTTATATCATTTCGCTCCGTTTTATATTTCGCGGTCGATGTTCCATGCTCCGTCGTTCGTTGTTTCCCTCTTATTTTTTTACTTCGTCGGTAGATCGAGTCTTGTCCGTGCCGGAAATTTTATCGAATATAACTGTAACCTTCTTTTTTTCAACATCGTACCGATCACGAATAAACTTGCACACATTTCTTTACCCCGTGGAATGTATTTTTCACTCCCCGTTTCGTCTTTCTCTTTTTTGTATACGAAATTCTTTTATATTTATATGTTTCTTATGTTACATAGCGTTTCTCTAACCTTTTTCCTGTGAATTTTTTCCTTAAATTAAGTAAATTATTATTTTTATTTTGAAATATTTGTAATCCTTTTTTTTCGATTTTAGAAATTTTTTATTTTTATTTAGAATCTTTTTCTTTCATTTTACTATAACCACATACATTTTGTGCACGAATTTCTTTTATATCAATATTTTATATTTTTTTATATTTCGTATGTTGCATCGCGTCTCTAAATTATCTTTAACTCTTTTTTTCCTTACACATTTATTTATTCTTTTTTCTCAAATTTACTAAATTTTCAGAGCGAAAAAAAAACGAAAGGAGAATGAAGGCTGTTTTTTATTCTCGTATATTATTCGCTTCCGTCGCGCTCTCTTTCGTCGACTTATAGGATCTTCTTGTTCTTCCTCGTCTTTTCTTCCCGTAGTCTCGGGCGTTATAATTTGAGGCGGTTTCAGGGAGGTCCTTGGTAGCGCTCGAGGGTCCTTCACGCGAAAGAGCGAGAGCGCGCAAGCCCTCGAGAGCGAGCGAGAGAAAGAAAAGTTCAATGAAGTCATCAGCTAGCTCCGGATCCTGGGCACACTCTGTTATTATGCCGCGGGTGCCGCGGCACCCAGGACCCCCTTATACATATATATACATGTACATACGTATATACACATGTATATACATTAATAAAAATGTATACACGTTGAGAAAAAGTGGCCTATATATCGTCGTTGCCCATCGCGATGCAAAATTCTACGCGAAACGTTTCTCTCTTTTTTTTTTATTTTGAGAGTGAAAGAGAGAGAGAGAGAGAAAGAAAAAATTCACCCTGGGGAGCAAAAACTGTCCGTACTCCCGTCAAAAAAACCGCAGAAGGAAAAAAGAGAGCGAGAGACGTTGGGAGCGTGCAAATCTCTCGCGAGGTACTTTTCATTGAAACAAAATTAGGGAAATGATAGGAGAGAGTGGTAATTGTGGTTTGGGTTTGAATATTTATCGAATTTTTAAAAATTAAGGAAATATCAAGCATAATATTATGATATAAAAAATGATATCAGAGGATGGAAATGAGGAAATTAATATAATAATAATAATATTGAAATAAGAAAACAAATATTTCCTGCAGTTGTTCAAACAATTGCATGAAATTAGATATTGTAAAAAGCAAAAAGACGTAACGAGGAAAAATACTGTACACGGTACTTTTCATTGAAACAAAAATCAAAGATACGAATGAAGAGTGTTTGTGAATTCTATTGAATATTGTTCGAAATAAGAACTGAGAAGACAATTTTAAAAATCGAAATATGAAATTTCCAAAAATTATAAAAAATTAAGCATTTGTTACTATATCCAACCAATTTTTCTTAAGGTACACTCAGTCATGTATAAATGAGCAAAATTAGAAGTTGTGTTTATGGTTTTTTAGACATTAGACATTGTTAAAATTTCATCCAAAAATGTTCAAATCGAAAAATAAAAAAATGGTAAATCAGGGTAAATTAATGGCAAATTGTAATGCTTATGCACCTTACAATAACTTAAAAAAGAATAAAAGAAATGAAGCTTGTGGTTTATCCTGGACATAAAAAAGCTGGAAAAAACATAATTAAAATTTAAAAAAAATTATAAATTAGTGGTAAATGATCAATAAGTTACCGGATGGAGTAAATTTTTCTTGAACTTTTTGTTAAAAAGACTTGACTCCTCAACACTGAGCAGTGTAAAAATGGCACCTCAAATTTCTGAAAATCTAGTACTTGGTTAAAGTCAAAGTTAAAAAAAATGCAATTAAGTTTGTGGTTTTTCTCATGTAGATACATTATATTGTTCATCGAATTTTGAAAAATGGAAAAAAAGATTTCACCGATCGAAAAAAAAGTATCGGTAGGGGTAAATTAGCCATATCGGAGTGCGTGCGTGCGTCGATCTCTCGAGGAGATGCGAGAGGAAAGGTGTCGGGACTCGTATTAAGGGGGCGTCGTCCCTCCGGGAGAAAAGAGTGAAAGAAAGAGAGAGAGAGAGAAGGGAAAAAAATCGAAAAAAATAATTCTCGCACAAGTGGGCTTGGAAGAAGAAGAAGTCCCGAATTATGACGTCACGAGACCGCACACGTCGCGGCTGAAGATCAGGTGAGCTGAATACAAAATGGATTGTTAATTACCGACGAGCCACAGCAGCCACAGACAATCTTTCTTGTACCTTTTTTTAATCCTCTGCTCTTCTCTCTCTCTCTCCTCCCGCCTTATTCTCACTCCCCGGACCCCTTTTTAAACCCGGCCGCAACCTGGGTCCTCTTTTGCATTTTTTTTCCACTCCTAGAAAAGAATTTTTTCGCATTGAAGTCTCGCATTTTTTCAGTTATTTCTGGATACGGAGATTCCCGTATTAATTTATCCCTCGATAAATGCTTTTTCGACAGTATATTAGAAAAAATATACGGTTAATCTTTCAGACCTGCAAAAAATCATAAATCGTTTGACGCGATGAGAACCATTTTTCAAATTTTCAACAATATAGTAAATAATATATAATATAATAAATAATAGAACATATAATATTACATACGGTGTAAAATATTATGTGAAAATATCGACAGTATTTACCAAAAATATGATTAACATATCAGTCCTGCAAAAAGTTATAAAATCGATTTATGAACTGGACAAAATTTCTCAAAATTTTGACAATTTTTACATTATATTAAATGTATAATAATATATCGTATAGTATGCTATATTATATATTATGCAATAAATAATATTTAGTATGTAATACATAATAATATCATTGTATCAATATAATATTTAGTATGTAATACATAACAATATCATTATATCAAAATAATATTTAGAATGTAATATATAATAATATCACAATATGAATATAATAATGTTATATTTTGATGTTTTTTAGTGAAAAATAAACATATTCGGAAAAATACGAAGCACGTATTCGAGAATTCGAACTTCGTCGACAGAGACTGAAAGGAGCAACGAAATAATCCGATGGTAAACAAAGATATTTCATTCCGGGACTTTCCGTCCTCGTAAGCGAGAGAACAATTTTCTCGAAAATCCTTTTTTTCCTCTCGATCATCGGAGGCTTTAAGAATTGAGGAAAAACTAAATTGTATCCATCCTCAGAACCATAAAAATATATTTTTCTTTATTTAGTGGTGACCGAAAAACAAACAAAACGAAAAAAAAATTATTTAAACAGGAAAAGAAAAGATTTTTCCGTTACCGATCTCGATACCGATTTTTTCGTTTTTCCTTCACAAATTGGGAGCCATGAATGGAGTCATGAAAATGAATTTTCCCTATCTGGTAGTGATTGAAAAAAAATCATTTAAAAAAGAAAAGAAAAAATTCTTCCGTAGCCGATCGCGATGCCGATTTTTTCCTTTTTTCTTTCATTAATCGAGAGTCATGAATGAAGTAATGCGTACAAATATACTTTCCTCTATCTGAAATTAAAAAAATCGTTCAAAAAGAAAAAAAAAAGATTTTTCCGTAACCGATCTCGATACCGATTTTTTCGTTTTCCTTTCATAAATCGGGAGTCATGAATGGAGTAATAAACGGGGAGGGGACCACAGAAAGATTTTAAAAAGTGAAGACGAGGATTGAGTTGTAAAAGAGAGCGGAGATCGGTTCGTGGGAGAAAACACTTCATTCACTGAAACACTTTTATCTGAGGATCCGTATACCGCCGACGAATAGGTTCCCACACGCACGCTTGAGAAAACAAAAAAAAACGTTCTCGGGACCTCAAAGAGAAGCCAAAAAAAAATCTGAAAAAATCGATTGGAAGATCCGGATTTTTTTACGCTCTCCCGTGTGAGAAATTCGTCGATTTTTTACTCGTGCAACCTGTCACGAGGGGGTGGAACAGAAAAGGAGAAAAAAAAGAAATCGGTTCGTCAGGAGCAATCGAATTATTGCCTCTCTTTTCACTTCTCATTTCCGGCTGTCCAGTCAATTTTTCTGTGGCCTTTTTGTTTCGTGACTTTGAACAAAATTGATCAAACTACAATTCGAATTTCGTTTTTTCTTGTTTTTCAAAAAAAAAATTTATATGCAATATTTTTTAAATATTATTCATCATTACTGATGTCATTAATTTGATGTATTATGATTCTGAGATATGAATTTTGGGACTATAGAAAATTTACGCTGTAAATCTTCATATTTGTTTTGTTCTTCATGGCTCCGATCAAAATTTATCCAATTAATTTTAAAAATTGGTTTTCATTTCCGATTTAAAAAGTTATTCTGGAAATGAATATCTTTAATATTAAATTTATTTTTTTTTATTTTTAGAATTAAATTATAGTTATATCAACAAATTTATAAATTCACTAATTCGACCAATCGTAATTTTTTTCCTCACTGATTTTACTGAACATAAAATCCCAAGGGTATTAAAATTGAAGGTAATTGGCCCTGCGAATTTTTACATGCACTTTTTGTTTTATAATTTCACACAAAATAAATTGTATTGAAAAATACATATATAAAAATTAGTAAATCATTTTAAACGTGATTCATCAATAGTGGGTGTCATTGACCCTAGAACTGTAACCTGGGGTCTTCAACGACCCCAGGAAATTCAGCAAATTTTCATTTTTACGAATTTTTCAAGTTTTTCACCCTTTTACTTTATTTTTTACTAACTTTTCGTACTTGAAGAAAAATAGCTGTAAGCCTACGTCATTCTGAACTAAAAAACGAAAAGAATGAACCCAAGTTGAACCCTTTGTGTGAAATTTTACCGGAGATATGAATTTTCGAAAAATTGGGGTCGTCGATGACCCCAGGTTACCGTAATACGTAAAAAAAATTAAAGTTACCGTTTTAGGGTTAATTTAGCCAATGATCTTGTTATTTTTTTCTAATACGAAATGAATATAAAATCCGAAGAATATTTGAATTATAGAAAATCAGTGTGTGCTCTTTTAGAGGTAGCATATACTTTTTTTCAATATGCTTTCTTTTTTTAATTTGCAAGGACGGACTCATTCGAAATTCATTTTAGTTTTTTCGACGAAAAGCAATTTCGTATATAAAAATTAGTAAATATTTTTAAAGGTTATTCATCAACTAATTTTATGTACAAAAATTAGTGAATATTTTTAAAGGTGATTAATTAATAATAGCTGTCATTAATTTAGTCAATGATGATCTTGTTATTTTTTTCCGGTAATTAATGAATATAAAATCTCCAAGGATATTAGAATTATAGAAAATTAGTGTGTGCTCTTTCAGAGATCGCATATGTATTTTTTTAATGCTTCCTTTTTTTAATTTGTGTAGGACGAATTCGTTACAAAGGAGATATGCTGATGGTCTCGTAATGACGAGAGAGAGGACTACCTGGGCGGTAGCGACGTAGACGAGGTACATAAAACATTCTTTATGCTTTTTTTTCTCTCCTCCTCTTTTTTTCATCTTTTTTTTACGTGTCTGTATTATACAACAATGTCTGTCTCGAGTCTCAACGCTGGCTTAGAAATCAAGTGTAACCATTCACTTGGCATACACACAGCCTCCTTTTCACCTCTCTACTCATTTTAATCCATACGTGTGTATTTTGTGTACAAATGAGTATTTATGAGCTAGTCCAGGCTCTACATCACGTCCGACTTGTGCTCCTGGATCGATAATAAGCGACTGCTCTCATCCTCCCTATTTTATATTAATTAAAAAAGCCAACATACATTTTTTGCATAATTTTTCACTTGGAACAAAAATTTTATAATATAATTTTATAATCTCTGTTATCATACTTTTCTAAACTGAGAAAAAATATATTTTAGATATATTTTTTACGTAATATCTTAAATATTGTAATTGAAAATGGGGGGGGGGGGGGGGCAAAATGGGGTATCCCAAAAAATGGGGGAGAATTATAAAAATTTTTTAATTTAAAAAAATTTAATTCAAAATAGATTTTTTTTTTTAATAGGGAGGATGAGTGCAGTCGCTTATTATTGATCCAGGAGCACAAGTCGGACGTGATGTAGAGCCTGGACTAGCTCATAAATACTCATTTGTACACAAAATAC